>CAUYON010050610.1:0-14373 GCA_963573935.1 Arctocebus calabarensis | reverse complement strand
TTTATATCCTGAAAGAATCAGACAGCAGTAGCTGACATTTAACTAATTTTTACATATATCCTGAACATAACAATGACAGGTCAAAGAATTGTACAATTCCTTCCATTATCATGTCTCGTAATCAAGTTTGAAGTTCCATTTTAAAAGAATGAAGAAATACAAGAAGTTTTTCTTAGTAAATGTTTCATGAACAAAGCAAATTAATAACTGGCCTAAATATGGAGAATATATTTTATTATATGAATATTATAAAGTTGCACATTATTTTTGGAACAAAAATAACTTAAATCTTATAAATAATTGAATACATAGATATTTAAATGAACAATAAATAGATCCACCATCCAGGTCATGTACAAGTGGCTAGTACTTATAAAATTGAAGACCATAAGCCTGACATTCTGGAAAATACTTGAAACATTTGATTCGATAACCGTTGGTTATATCAAAGTGGAGAGTTTTGAAATGGCAAAACTCATGAAAGTGTGAGACAGTGACGGCGTCAAAGGAATGGTTGCCACGTTGGACCAGTCTCATTCCTCTCTCCTTAATCTTTCTTGCAAGCTTGTTGTTGCAGAAAAGGATCTCAGGATTTCTGCTCTGACGACCTCCCAGGCACAAAGGCTGAATTTCTTCTCTTTCAGGTAGAGAGTGATTCTTTGGAAGTAGCTCCTCACGGCCAGTGTGGAGTCCTCGTTCATCGGGGCAGTTTCTTCCTCTGGCATCAGACAGGCTTCCAGCTCATTCAGCTGCCGATAGAGGCCAGTGCAGAACTGGTCTAGGAGGGGCTTATTCCAAGCCTCAGAGGAGTCATTTGTGCTGAAGAGGTTGAACGTCTGTAGGGTCATCTCATGGAGGACAGAGATGGCTTGAGCCTTTTGGAGCTGCTTGCCATGCAACTCCTCCTGGGGGAATCTGAAATCACTCCTGTCCCTCAAGCAGGAGAAAGGAGAGATTCTCCTCATATGTACCAGAGGAATCAAGGCTCTCCTATTGGCCAAGCTGTTGGACTGAGGCAGATCACAGCTCATAGAGCAGATGGACGTGCTGCTGAGCACCATCAGGGCCATCAGGACAGAGAAGGGCAAGGCCATGTGGATGTTGAAGATGCCTGTGGGCTAGCTGAGTTGGATGACCCTGAGTCTTGGTCTGCACGTTCTCTGAGGATGTTGCTTTGGGCCTTGGTCTTAAGTAGGGAACATAACTACTGTCTGCTTTCTGCATGTCCCCACTTTACTTTCTACTTCTGTTTTTGCTTTCTTCATGTACCCTCTACTTGGGTTTAGGGCATTTTTTCACCCACGTTATTTTCATGTTCTTTTCACTATTGTCTCCTCACTCCTTGACCTTTATGATTATTTTTAATTGAAGCTCTGTGAACCTTTCATACAGGTAAACTCCTGTGTATATATGTCATCTATGTATTTGTCCCCTTTTCATACAATGAATGATAATGCTGAATGTCTGTATTCAATGCAGCATTGAAAATGTACTAGAAGCCAAAATTTTCCGTTAAAATGCAGCAGTTCTGTTTATGAACTCTTGACTTTTTTTTTTTTTTTTTTGAGACAGAGTCTCAGCTGTCACCCTGGGTAGAGTGGTGTGGCATCACAGCTCACAGCAACCTCCAATTCCTGGGCTCAGGTGAGTCTCTTGCCTCCGCCTCCCAGGTAGCTGGGACCACAGGCTCCTGCCCCAATGTTCACCCATTTTTTTTGTTTGTAGCCATCAGTGCTGTTTGGCTGGCTAGGTTCAATTGGAACCTGGCAACTCGGGTGTACATGGCTGGTGCCTTAGCTGGTTGAGCCACAGGTGCCGAGCCAACTCTTGAGTTTTAACTTTATTTCATGACTAATTTTGGTTAGTGACTTTAACTTATTCACTTAGATAGGTTGTGATGTGTTAAATAAGAGAGATAATTGTAAAATTGTAAAAATATGTGTGTTTGTACTCAATATAATGAAATACAAGGAAATTCAAGTAGGCTAAAGTCTATTAAAATTTCAAAGTTTAACTTTCTTTTCAGTGCCCTTAGATTTTTAATTTTGGTTCATAAAAAAATACCAAAGTTACTACCAAAGAAATCAAGAGGCACCCCATTTATAATAGCTATAAAAATGAAATGTCATACCCAGGAGAAAAGTCAACAACAAGATGGAAACCTTTTACCTCAAAAACTCCACAAAATACTAAGAAAAGAAATACCAGGGGATACAAATTAACAGAAAGGGAGCCTGTGGTTGTCAATCTTAAGAATTGTACTGTTCAAATGACAGCATTACTCATAGCAAGCTACAGGTTAACTTCAATTTCTACTAAAATACCAATGAGAGTCTTCACAGAAATAGGAAGAAAACAAAAACTTTTCTTTGGAACCACAAAAAGCCATGAGTAGCCAAAGAAATCCTCAGCAACAGGAAGTAAACTGGAGGAATCACACTAATAGACTACAACATATCCTGCAGGCCTGTCTTAAGCAAAGTGGCATGGCGCAGCTATTTACTAAGAGGCACATGGTCCCATGGAACACAATGGAGAAACTGGAGATCAATCCACCTTTCTACAGTTGACTGATTTTAAATAAAGGTGCCAAGAATATCCATTGGGAAAAGGAGTCTGGTCAGTGAATAGTACTGAGGAAACTGAATATCCATATGGGGAAGAATGAAACTAGACCCTCCCCCCTTAAAACAACAACAACAACAACAACAACAACAACAAAAAACAGTGAAAAGATAAGAACTGCAAGCCTCATACACAAAACAAATGAACCTACTAGAAGAAAATTTTTAGGGAACTACTCCAGACATTGTTCAGGAAGAAGCATTTATAAGTAACCCCTAGAAGGCACAGGAAACAAAAGTAAAATTACATAAATGGAATTATATGGAACAAAAATCCTTCTTTCTGCCCTGCAAAGTAAGAAATGAACAGACTCAAAAGACAAACATGGAGAAAATATTTGGAAACTGCCCATTTGACAGAGAATAAATATTGTGAAATACAAGAACTCGAACATCTCAACAGAAAAAAAAAGCATTATGATTAAAAATGGACAAATCATATAAACAATATTAGGATGGGATTTTTCTGACTTCACCTTTGGAGGGCAATGTGGAAGGGGACAAAATAATTCACTTAGGAGAATTGCACTCTGAATCAGGAGCATTTCCTGGATAGTATTGAGTTTCACACCCAGATTGGCAGCTCTGCCTGTTGCCTGGAACCATCAGTAGAGGAAGGATGTGATACTTGGGTGGGCACCCTGGTCTACACAGCCCGCTGTAGGCAGCACCTCCAACTCGGTCTCTTCCTAGACTCCAATCCCAAGGACACCATGTGGTGCCCCAAGCCACACTCTTGTTCTCTTTGGCATAGTGCAGGGGATAGGAAACAGTCTGATGACATTTAGCGTCTGTTCTTGCTGAGGTGTAAACTTTTTGCAGCAGGAAGAGAAATCCCCAGGAATTGCTGAGCCTTCTGCCTAAATCTGAAACCAGCCTTCAGGCCTAGTTTAATGGCCATCCTGCTCACTCCTGGCCACCAGGGGGCTGTCTTCCCCTGGGAGGTCTACAAGTGCCCACACATGGGCTAGACCTTGCTTTCTCTTTCCTTTTAGATACAGCTACCATGATGTCACAGGCAGTGGAAATCCTGGAACGCCTGTGTTGCAGATGTCACTGCAGAGCATGAGTGTTCTTCGTCAGCTCTGCTTTCTACTTGTGGTTTTCTGCTCTTTAGGGAAAACATGAAGTCTGAATGACAGCAGAACAGAAAGCAGCTCTGTGTGCATGGTCAGGAAGTTGAAGGCAGTGAATGACCAGGGTCCCGTGGGGTTTCTGCCTGGTGAGGCAGGACACCCACGTGCTGGGAGGGTGTATTGTGGAATGCTGAGTGAGGATGAGGATGGGCATGAGTCAGGAGCTAGACTCACCAAACAGATATTGCATATCATTTGAATTTCTGGGTAGACAATTGTTACCCACTTTCAGGCACTCATACAAGCTATCAATTTCTGAGTATCGAGGGGATCATGTTTGAAAAGGGAAGTGATGATTTGGGAGCCTCTCTACCATTTGTTGCAAAATTTGTTTTTTTGGGCTGACTCCTTTTGACCTTAGATGCCTGAATGGAGGGACATAGTTTCTCTGAGCTTATAGAAAAACAGTAACATTCCCATCTACAGCACTGTGGAAAAAAATAGGGAAACACCTGTCAGAATTGTTAATGACTCCTTCCACGATGGAGAATGCTATGTTAAGTGCTTTGAAATCCATGTGTGCATTGAAGATTCACAAACATATGATAGAACACCTTTATTGTTTACGAGAAAACCAAGTCTCAGAGTGTTGTAACTTATATCACTCATAAGAATACACGGACCCCACTTTAGGCTCAAATCACATGGTGATGATTTATTACACCTGTACAGGTAGACTCCCGTCCCAAAGGGCAAACAGCCCCTAAGTGCAATACAGGCTGATTTTTATACTCCTTTTGTGCAGATGTGCCAAAGCAAGCACGTACAAAAGTGGAATGTGGCCAGTTACAGGGCGGTGTTACAGTCAGGTGGTTAGCTCAGGGGGTTGCATCATGGCAGATAGCATGAGGACTAACTTGGCTTTGGAGATTCAGTACCTGGGAAACTCAGTAACCTGGGAAACTCTGCTTGAGTAAGTTTTTACCATTGTTTCAACCTCGGCTAAGGGGTCAGTAAGACCAGAGAACTTCCTTGTCAGAAATCTGTTCTCAGAATTAACCCAAGGGGGAGGCATGCTAGGGACCAAGGCCAAGACAGGCTGAGACAGACTCAGGTCTTTTGGGGAGCTGTTGGCCTGCAACATTACCCACTGGTCTTCTTGGGAATCAAATCCTTGATTCATCTGCATCACTGGAGAGGGGCTGATAGTGGGTATGTAATACCATTAATTTTCTCATTTAGGACTGGACAGAGAACCTCCATTTTTCAGGGTCAGGTGAGTTCAGACATCAGACTCTTATTTCCATGTACAAACTCTTAGAGTCTTAGCAAGGTTATGAACAAAGCAGTTTCAAACATTTTGGATGGCTTTACCTTGATTAAGGAGCACACATTCTATTTCCCTCCCCAGACAAAAACTGTAGCAAAGACTTAATAACCTTGTCCAAGGTGAGGGGCTGCATAACACTCATTTTTGATATGGATACAGCCCCATCTAGTATGAGATTTGCACTCTCTTTCACAGATTTTCAAGGGCCATCCAGAGTTCAGTGGACTGCCTGAACTGTAACACTTTCTAAGGCATGGCCTCTCTGCTAATAGCTCTGTCAATTTCCACTCCCTCTGCATGTTTCTTAGTCCAACAAAATGCCATTTTATCACTGATCTGTGGCCCACAGGCTCAGTTCTCAAATTTTTGAGACCAAACACTCACCAAAGAAATTCCAGTAATGAAACAACAACAACATCCCTTCTAATATCTTTTCACTTTCTCCAAGTTCCACATGGCCATGTGGCTGCTACCACAGTTCTAGGAAAACCCAGAACTTCCAGTTTTTCTCAGAATAACTAGGGGACAAAGTTGTAGCAGGGAAGAAGGACACACTCACACATTTGTTTCACCCCGTGAATGGGGATGGGGGTGAAACTCTATTATTATTTGTTTCAGTTATTTTCTAAGCATTCACATGTGTATAATTCTAACCCATTTTCTTAACCAGGGCAGCCTCAATTTTTCACTACTTAGTTGCTACTTAGCTATCGGAGGTAAACCAACACTTCCCTAGACCACATGAAAGGAGGTCTAACTCCACTCTCAGAGTTCAGGCTCAGTTACACTACACTCATACACTTTCACACACTTTTTAATAGACCTATTGGCGATGTCAGTCTAAGGAGTTGGTGCGGTTCCTTCTTCCACTAAAACTGTAGTGGGATCCCCAGATTGATCATACCTTGCCTTAATTTGAGGTCTCAATATCAGCTTATTTCTGCAGGTGCTGATATTTTAGCACTGAGGTCTTAGGGACTATGACTCTTCTTGCGTTTTCTACTCAGGCCTTAATAGTACTATGGTGGTGGGCATACATATGAGTTTTTACTTTTCCCTGTGACATTTCCCCCCCTTTCCCAAAGCCCAAAAGTTCAGTTAAAAGTCAAGTCGCTCAAGGAGTTTCCTCAGGCTTCAGCCGTGCGTTGACCAGCCAGCTCCCAGTATGTGGCCGGAGCAGGGCATGTTGACTGTTTTAAGGAAGGTGATTCCTTTCACCTTCATTGCTGTATGTGTGGTCAGAATGATGCTGTTTCTAGACCTTGACTTGGTCTCCTTGACCCTCCAAAGAGAAAGGATGTACGGATACAAAAGACTAAACAGAACACAGTTAAATATCCCAGTGGAGATTTTTCCTTGTTACTCTTTCTGGGGGTTTTACACAGTTACACCATTTACTTGGAAATTCTTATTTTAGGTTTTTTTAAAATAGACACAGTAGATAACACTTAAGACTGCACAAGTTTTCCTAGTGTAGCTAACAGGTGATTTTGTATATTTTTAAGGCTTCAGAGTAGATATAGCTACTGTATATAATTCTATACTCCTTGACCAATCTCTTTGTTCCATTTAACAGACTAGTTTCATAAAACAGTTATGTTTCATTTTACGAGTTGACATTACAGACAAGGCTGGGATTTAATACAAGTGAGTCACAGCCTCTTTTTTCTTTGAACTATTTTTCTCTCTCTAATTATTTTCTTTACTAGAGACAAAGTATAGCAGAACTAACTTAGTTGCCAAAATAAACTGTACCTTTGGTATGCTGGGTCTGACTATTTGCATAAAGTGCAGTAAGAATAATTAATTATCAGCCATCTAGGTATTTTCCTTTAAAGTTAGCTTTGCTAGAACCTTTTATAAGGAATCTTAGGCTGGACTTTCTTGAAAGCCTTTCACGAGCCCAGGTTTTATCATTAGATACCTGTATGCATTGGGTAAATTCTTCAACCACATTTCAATTCCCAGACCCAACAGCAAGTGACCTTCATTACTTACCACAGATCAGGAAAAGTTACTGATGGGTATCTGGCCAGTTTTTCAAAGGGCTTTTTTTCTCATTGGCCTTATAAAGTCAACTTTAATTCCTTAATGCAGTCTGGATACTTCTGGAAAAGCTATTCCAGACAAAGCCTTGGTAAAATAACCAGTGCCTTTATAATGTCCTATAGAACAAAACATATTCTTATTGATTTTATGCAAATAACTGTATTGTCAGAAATTAAGAATACTTACAAATGGCTTTTAAATTCTGGAGAAATTAAAGAGAGAGAAAAATACATGTTTCAAATCTTGCTCATAAGTACATACATTGCATGAAAAGCTACAATTAATTCAAAAGACAGAAAATTTTCTTGACTTCTGGAAAACAGAACACAGAAAGAATCAGCAATATTTCAAACAAAAGCTGTAACAAATCATCTTAGTTTCACATATCTGATTTCTGTCCTGTTTGAAGCTAGGTTAGTAATACTCATAGACATGTTTTATTTTTCCAATGGAAGTTCTAAAAGTTTGTTGTTAGTCCAAAGGTATTCAGTTTCCAAAGACTTGAGGAATTCAGTTTGTCTCAATATTTCTTCTTTTTTTTAGATGAATTACTGATAATATACTTTAAGACAGACCAATATTTTATACTTTAGGACAGATTAATGTTTTGTAATATTGAAACATACATATAACCATAATTCATACAAAATTAATTACCCTTTATATTTGACAATGTTTACTATACATTTTTAACAAATCAAGTAAGTTTAACTTGTTTTCCTCAGGTTTTCATTGGTTTTAATATTTTAGTTGGCCAAAGCTGAGTTTGAATCAGCCAGTCTTGGTGTAGGTGGCCAATGTTGCAACCACTGTGCTACAGGCGCCATGTTCCAAATTTAGAGTTTTGACTTTGGAAGTTTTGTCAAATATCAAAGGCTTAAAGCATTTGTCCAAAAAGATTACAAGTTAGAAGTTTTTAAAGGAAACACTTAGTTAACTGGATTACATGTAAACTTCTTCATAAGTTTTATTTAACTTGCACAGATATTTCACAAATATTTTAGACCTTTTTAACTTTTGTTACAGAGGAATATCATGGGACCTTTCCTGTCACCCTGCTTGGGCCCTCCTTTCCATGTAGGGGAGGGCTCTTAGGGAATGGTGTAAGTCAGGGTGCAGGGGAGCACTCCCATCAGGGAACCAGAATGTATTAAAATAGACATATTTGTACTAACAGAATAGAGGAGAAAACCTTTAATTGCTGACAAGAACTAGAACTCAGGTGTCTGAAGGCATAGAATGCTGAGTTCTAGGGAATTTTTAACTCTTTTATACTTGTTTGTTTCCTTGTCAGTTTAAAACAAGACTGTTTCAGGCCAAGATTAATCTTTTAACAAACACTGAACAAATGACATAAAATGACACGATAGACACAGGCCCAACATGAACAATGTATACTCTCATATTCTCAAAACTAAAACCAGAACATCTTCTCATGTAGTTTTTAACAGGCATGTGGGTGATCTAATACCCTGGGGGTTTATTGGATGTCCACTTTCATTTTAATGGTATTTCTGGTGATGGGTGCGAACACACATTTCAGGGAGCCCTCCACTAGTCAGTCAGTAGGGCCAAGGCTTCCCATGCCTCTGAAAGTTTCCACAGGCCAATAGCCCAGCAACCTGAGGTTCCTGTTTATAGTTTCTGTCTTTGCCTTCCCCAGGAGGCTCTACACAAATTACAACAATTGAATTCAACAAATAGTTACATATTTTTCTAATAATTTATAACAAATTTGCAGACACTAGCCAAACTTAGATTTAAAGTGGCTCACCTCTGGAGGTGGACTCATAGGTGAATTTATGAGTGATCATCAGCTGGTCTCCTGAAGGCTCCAGGTTCTCTGGGGAC
The DNA here is from genome assembly GCA_963573935.1 of Arctocebus calabarensis. Lineage (NCBI taxonomy): Eukaryota > Metazoa > Chordata > Mammalia > Primates > Lorisidae > Arctocebus > Arctocebus calabarensis. The sequence continues at coordinate 5,443 of CAUYON010050610.1, read as the reverse complement.
CCTGGGGCCACCTTCCCTCAGGGGGGCTACAGCCTGCCCCCATCCTAGAGATGCCTGAGGATCGGCAGAATGTGTGCCAACCAGAGTGATGCCAAGCAGCTGCTATTTTAAAAGGTAAAGAGGACTGTTTTATTTTTTCTTTAGTTCTAAATGAGTAATTGTTCTTGGGACTTTTGCTGAATGCCAGAACCTTATCTCAAACCTTATTTGTAACATAGCAACACAGTTAAGGGAGGAACAGTTTTACCAAACTTTGTAGTAACACTTTAATTGCTGGAAAGAGAGGGTTTTAAATGCAGGGTGTTATAAAACAAATTGTTGACAGACAACAAGAAAACAGACATGTTGACATCTAAACTTGGAATTGACCAATCTTTGAAAGGAATTTTGACAAACTATTAGAAACAGCAAACACAAATATGACAAACAACTCATATACACCAGTTAAACAAACCAAAGACTCACCCTCTGTGAGTCCTAAAAGGAAAAATTTAAGACACACCAAAGACTACCAGACAAAACTAGACTAAAGACAGATCCGAGACTCACTCCCCTACGAGTCTAAAGAGGAAAAACTCGACAAACCAGAGCCAAAGGGACAGAGAAACATCCAAAGATGAGAAACTAACAGACTCACACTCTGTGAGTCTGTACAGACCTGGCATGAGAGAGACTGACAGGTTTCACATGTCACTGACATGAAAGAGACTTGCAGACTCACACTTTGTGAGTCCAAAAGAGAAAAAAACAGACAAAACAAAGACCCACTCTCTGTGAGTCCTAAAAAGAAAAACCAGACTAGAAACAGATTATAGAGTCACTCACTCCTCTAAATCAGAGGTAGACAAAAACAAAGTACAGACCAAAGACTCACACACCCAAGACTGACAAACAAAACTAGAGACAGACCAAAGACTCACACATCCCATGAGTCCAGACAAGACAAACCAACCAGATGACCTGCCCCTGCAAGTCCAGACCAAATGACCCACAAACCCCGTTAGTCCAGACCAGAGACTCACTACAGCATCCAGTGTGGACCCAGGAGGGGAGTTAATGTCACGTCTGACCTTCTCCCATTCCCCAAACACCAGACAACTTCAATCCTCAGACAGAAGTATAGAGCTGGCAAAAGACTTAACGGGGCTGATGGTTCTTCCCCCAAATCTCTAGAGAACAGACAGATATTACAAACTCACCCAGGTGTCAATGATTAATCACCTATTTGGAAAATTTTGGAGACCTATACCCAGACTCCACATGTCTGAGGGCTCCAGGGAGGAAGAACGTCTCTCCAAGGCCTTTCCCTGAAGCTGTCGGGCTGTGGTGGGCATAGGTGGGAGTCCAGGGGGTGGCAAATCTTGTTGGGGCCTCCAAATGTTGTAACTAATGCCACTCATAAGAATACTGGACCCCACTTTAGGCTCAAATCATATGGTGATGATTTATTACATCTGCACAGGTGGACCGCTGCCCCAAAGGGCAAACGGCCCCTAAGTGCAGTACAGACTGATTTTTATACTCCTTTTGTGCTGATGTGGCAAAGGAAGCATGTATAAAAGTGGAATGTGGCCAGTTACAGGGTGGGTTTACAGTCAGGTGGTTAGCTCAGGGGGCTGCATCATGGCAGTTGTCACGAGGACTAACTTGGCTTGGGAGACTCAGTAGCCCGGGAAACTCAGTAACCTGGGAAATTTTTACCATTGTTTCAACCTCAGCTAGGGGGTCAGGGAGACCCGAGAATTCCTTGTCAGAAACCTGTTCTCAGAATTAACGTGGGAGCGGTACACTGGGGACCAAGGCCAAGACAGGCTGAGACAGACTCGAGTCTTTTGGGGAGCTGTTGGCCTACAACAAGAGAGATTAAGTGAGTCTCTGAGCATCATAGTCTTTCCATGCAAGCAGAATGGAATTGCAAGGTAGAACTCGTTGTTGTTATTTGTAATCCATATGATGCTGTAAGGTTGATATTGTGAATTTCTGCAAGAACTACCCAATCTCTCTTTACTTCTTGATTATAGACTATTCTTTCTTGCCCTGTCTTCTTTTCTTTGCTTCAGTAGTAGGTTCAGGTAGTTTTGCCCAATGTTTTCCTTCTTCACCTTATTAATGATGAAGAGATTTTCTGATCCAGTTTCCCAATTTTATTTTATGAGGGAAGTTTTTCAGTTTCCCTGATAGTCAACATAGTGCAAAACTGATGAACTACTATAATTGGGAACAATTTATTACGTTATGATTGAAATGAATAAAATATGTTAAAAATATGGATACAGTTTGCCAATATATCAAAACCACAAACTCTAGTCAGAGATATATGTACTTTATAGAATGAAAAACTATGCAGATACAAAAGCACCCTCATTCTTTTCCAGATTCACCCTGATTTCTCCCATTCATTTCAAAGGCAACTCTCCCATAACCATAACATTTTCTGTATACGTGGCACTGATTTCTCGTTTCTCATTTCACTTTTCCACCTACTCCAGTATGGTTTCCACTGATTACGTCCACCAAAACACCTCTCACTGTGCTGTCTGTTCTCCTGATAGAGTGGACAGATTCAATCCACATTTCCATAAGTCCACTGATTCTTCTTCTAAGCGCATTTATTTCCTTAAAGACCTTGTTATTACCATTTCCCCTGTCCTTCTAATGTAAGGGATTTCACCTCTGCTTCCATAGCACCTCCTCTCTCCTGTCCCTCTAAGAGTGGGTGATCCTCAGAATCAAGCTAGAATCTACTTCACTCTCTACTATCTCTCTGCACATGACCACCTACATATTTGTCCTTTCAGTTGCCAGTTATGAAGTTTCAGGCATTGAAGTCCATGAAAATGGTAAACTCATGCATCTCCAAATGGAAACAGACATTTTCACTTAGATATTTAACTGTCAATTTATAAATAATATCGCTGCTTTAATTTTTTGTTTCCTGGCATACCTTAGTCTATCTTCTTCTGAGAGGATTGTACTGGTTTAACATTTTTCTCATCATAATGTTTAACTTAATTGACATGAATTGCTTATGGTTATTCCTTTTAGGTTTCTTTTCCTACAAGAATCAAAGGTTTAGCAGAGCAGAAACTGTGTTCGTTATGCTCACCTTTATATCCTGAATGAATCAGACAGCCAGAGCTAACATTCTACTAATTTTTACATATATCCTGAATATAAAAATGAGAGATGAAAGAACTGTATAGTACATTCCTTAATCATGTTTCATAATGAAGCTTGGTATTCCATTTTAAAAGCATAAACAAATACAAGAAGTTTTCCTTAGTAAATATTTCATGAACAAAGCAAATTAATAAATGGGCTAAATATAGAAAACATATTTTATTATATGAATATTATGAAGTTGCACATTATTTTTGGAACAAAAATACCTTAATCTTATAAATAGTTGAATACATACATATTTAAATGAACAATAAATAGATCCACCATCAAGGTCATGTGTAAATGGCCAGTACCTATAAAATTGAAGACCATAAGCCTGACATTCTGGAAAATACTTGAAACATTTGATTCAATAACCGTTGGTTATATCAAAGTGGAGAGTTTTGAAATGGCAGAACTCATGAAAGTGTGAGACAGTGACGGCGTCAATGGAATGGTTGCCACATTGGACCAGTCTCATTCCTCTCTCCTTAATCTTTCTTGCAAGCTTGTTGTTGCTAAAAAGGATCTCAGGATTTCTGCTCTGACAACTTCCCAGGCACAAGGGCTGTATTTCTTCTCTTTCAGGTAGAGAGTGATTCTTTGGAAGTAGCTCCTCACAGCCAACATGAAATCCTCCTTCATTGTCTCTTCTACTCCTTCCTCCGACATCAGACAGGCTTCCAGCTCATTCAGTTGCCGGTAGAGGCAGTGCAGAACTGGTCTAGGAGGGGCTTATTCCAAGCCTCAGATGAGTTGTTTGTGCTGAAGAGGTTGAAGGTCTGCAGGGTCATCTCATGGAAGACAGAGACGGGTTGAGCCTTTTGGAGCAGCTTGCCATGCAACTCCTCCTGGGGGAATCTGAAGTCACTCCTGTCCTTCAGGCAGGAGAAAGGAGAGATTCTCCACATTTGTACCAGGGGAATCAAGGCCCTCCTGTTGGCCAAGCTGTGGGACTGAGGCAGATCACAGCCCAGAGAGCAGATGGACGAGCTGCTGAGCACTACCAGGGCCATCAGGACAGAGAAGGGTAAGGCCGTTTTGGATGTGTAAGATGCTGCTGGGCTTTGGCTGGAGTCTTGGTCTATAGGTTCTCTGAGGATGTTGCTTTGGGCCTTGATCTTAAATAGGGAATATAATGATTTTCTGCTTTCTGGATATCCCCACATTACTTTCTACTCTTATTTTTGCTTTCTTCATGCACTCTCTACTTAAGTTTAGGGCATTTTCTCAGCCAAGTTATTTTCATGTTCTTTTCACTATTGTCTCCCCACTCCTTGACCAGTGAGCCTTTTAAGATTATTTTTAATTGAAACTCTGTAAATTTTGCATACAAGTAAACTGCTCTCCATGTATGTAGTGTATGTATTTCTCCACTTTTTGTATAATGAATGGCAACATGGAATCTCTGTATTCAATGCAGGGTTGAAAATGTACTATAAATGAAAATTTTAAGTTAAAATGCAACAATTCTGTTTCCTAACTATTGACTTTTAACTTAACTTCTTGACTAAGTTTAGTTAGTGACTTTAATCTTTTTGCAAAGTAGTTTGGAGTATACTCAAGGAACTAAAATTAGACCTACCATTTGATCCTCTACTAGTTATATACCCAGATGATCAAAAATCATTTTTCAACAAAGACATTTGCATCAGAATGTTTATTGCAGCCTAATTCATAATTGCTGAGACACGGAGACCACCCAAGTACCCATCGATTCATGAATGGATTAACAAATTGTAGTATATATGCAGCATGGAATACTATGCAGTAATAAAAAAGATGAAGACTTTACTTCTTCTATGTGTACCTCGATGGAGCTGGAACATAATCTTCTTAGTAAAGTATGTGAAGAAAAGAGAAAACGTATCAAATGTACTCAATACTACTATAAAATCAATAATCGCCTAGCCATTCTTATGAATGGTAAAACATAACTATAGTCCAGAAAGTGGAAGGGAAGAGGAGAGTGAGGGCAGGGAAGAGCAGAGGCAGGAGGAGGGAGGAGGGTGGAGCGATAGTATTTGCGGGGACCTCACACTAAATTGCATAATACAATGGAACATTTCCAAACTATCATGAAAAGCATATAATTGTGATGGATGTGTTAATCAGTTCAATGTAAGCATTTCACATGGTATCAAATCAATACACTGAACCCCATTAATGCATCATTATACACTGTTATGATTTAATTAAAAAAATCAAGAAAAAAGGGAGAATGGAGAGGAAATTATGTTTTGAACTTCTCTATTTGAAGTAGAGATATCCAGTTGGTAGC
>CAUYON010050609.1:0-21748 GCA_963573935.1 Arctocebus calabarensis | reverse complement strand
ATTGAATCATAATTCTGTACATTGGTGCAATCATAGGGCACGATTCATATACATTCAGAAATGTTTTGATCGTACTGTTACAGATAGCCTTCATGGCATTTTCTTGATCACTATATAAAGACATTGATACTCTACATTTATTTTTAAAGTTGATGGTATGGCAATAATATTATCACTGCAGCATGCCTTTGTATTTTATATTAACAGAAAGGATTTAAGCATTGGGGTCTGTTGAAAGTACCAATCTAATCTTTTAAGATTTAATTTTTTGACATATTAGAAGAGAAACCCTCTTTTATGTTTCTTCTGCCTTGACCTTAGAGAATGCAAATTCCTGCTGTAAATGGATTAATTTACTCTTCTACCAAAATAATATACTTAACACTTTCTCAAGCCTTGAAACATGCTGCGTATTAAATATTATAATCCTTTTTTTCTCAAAGGAATCAATTGCAGGTTAAGTTTCTCCTCTTTTCATTGTTTAAAAACCAAATAATATTTAGAATACTGTTCTTTATACTATAAATAAAAATAGATTAGTCTTGAGTGTCATGAATCTTTTATTTAACAAAAATCATAATCATCTCTTACCTGAATCCAGGCCATATATATCATGAAAAACAATGATTTCAGAGAATACAAAAGAATTATGAACGTTATAGTTCCAAAAAATAAGACATGAATGCTTTTCTTAATATGGGGATGATTCAAACAAACAACCAAAGATAAATATGCATGAATATTGCATCTGGTTCACTGAATAGCTTATAATTTTGAAAGTTTCATTATGTCAGCCAATATATCAACTTTGCTAGAAAATTAAAAGGGAAGTTCATTTCTGTTAAGTGCAATTGCTTCTACCTTACATAACAATGACTATATTTTAAATAAAACACTAGCTTTATAAAACAAGTTAGTTTTCCTCATACATAGTTGTCTACTATTTACTATTCCCCAAGTGAAGAGAATTGAAATGCACAAAAGGAGCTAAAAAAATATTTTAGGAAGACTATGCATAGACAGGATGTATATCTGTATACACCCTGTATACATTTTATACATGTACATATACACATATTTAATGTACAACACAGAAATGGTTATGGTAATTCCTTTTACAATTATGTTTTGAAATTAATAATATAAAACTTGTGGAATCTCGCTATAGTCAAAGGTATAATAATCATTTCATTTTTTAAGATGATTTTACTTACGAGGTCATTATCTCCTAGACTGCAACAGACAATATCTAACTATGGGAAGCATGTTTTAATATTGAGAAAAATTTTGTAATAATTTTTCTTAAAACCTCAAATCAGAATATAATTATCATTATCTGAGCAAGTCTCATAACCATTTCATATAATGTCTACATCTTAAGAGATTAGGTGAAGTTTGACTAAGGTTTATTGAAACAAACAAAAATTGGGAATAGTAGGTGATTTTTATGTATGAGGGAGTATCTGGAGACTCAGTGAATCAAGCTGCCCTGTTGGTTTGAAGGAACACTTTAAGTTTCTGACATCTTGCGCTGATTTGCAACTAAGTCCTAGAAATAAGCCTTAGCTTTTCTCTATGCTTGCTTTTATCCCTCTTTTCTTCCTTCCTAACTTTTCCCCACTACAACCATTCTCTTTAAATTCAGTTGAAGAGTCTTGTTGTTCTATATTTATAATATATTCCCTAAAATGTAACATTTGAGCAAAACAGGAGAACTTGATTTTAAACTTTAAAATATTCTTAGGCTAGGGATTATTTTGAAATAACTTCCTCTTGGTGTTTTTCCATTAAATACATCTCCTTGGAAGTCTAGTTAATTTGGAAAATAAAACTTTACATATAGATTCACATGCTTTATATTCACGGAAAATAGAGTTATACATTCTTTCCATTTATCAGAATGTAGTATATTTTAGGCATTTATAAAGAGTGTTTTCGTGAATATAATTTTTCTTTTAGTGAGTTAATGAAGCCAACAGATTTATTCACTATGACTCAGTTCTGAAAATAATTAAAAAGGTCACAGAAATATATTCTTTGACAGTATACAAAGATATTATTTTGAATTAAAACATAATGAATCACTAAATATTTTTGAGAATCAATGTGTAGACATATTGATTTGTATTATAATGGTCATAATTTAGTCTTTATATTTTGTCACTAAGCTGGTAAATTGTAAACTGAGTTTGCAAATGTCCGTGTAGCCAGTATTAGTGAGAGTGGTAAAATAAGTATCAAAATCAGAATTATTCTTTTAAGTACCGATATATAAACTCCATACATAGTTATCTTTTTGTAAGTGGTTTGCAAATTGGCTTGGACCTTTAAGAGAGGCAACGTGTGAATCCGTAATGAGTGAAAGTACAGTCACCAATCAGAAACCTGCACATGCCCGAATCACTTGCATTTCACATTTTTCTCCTTGCAGCAGAATGTTAAATGTGCGTACTTGCTCACACAAGTACTGGTATTCTCTTGCTCTGGTAGCCCATTCCTTCCAATTGACTGTAAGACATTAAATGAAACTCCTTCAAATATGGCACATGACACAAATATCGCAGAGCTGAAAGGCACAGAATGGAAAGGTCTTTCAACCCCCAGAACTCTAAGCTTCAAACACTGACTCTGCTCCTTCACTTACTGCTTTCCCAACACCTGCCACTGTGCCATTTCCCACCGTTGCCCTCTGCCCATCTGAAAGATATATCCTCTACTCTTCAAAATACTGAGATTTTCTCTTCTTGGTTCACTTTTCTTCCTTGCCATCAACATTTCTTCAAAACGTTTTGAGCTTTAAGGTGGATTTTTCACCTCCACTGGGCTGTGATAGCCTAAGTCCGTCCCTTCAAGAAAGAAAATGATGATGGTGATAATGAATGTAATATTACAGAAATCCCGACCCCCCGCAATAACATTTCCTTGACGCGACCTTAACAGACGCCTAAGTTTAGCCTGACAGCATTCCTTCCTCCTCTGGGTTCCCGACTGATCGGCCACCTCCTCCTGCTGCCAGTGGAGGAATTTGTGTTGTCGACTAACCCCCTCTAGCGCTGAACTGGCAGCATCCGAGCCTCGCCTGCCAGGCCTGGGGATTGCAGGACTTAACCGAGCTCTGCACGGCTCTGGGCTCAGTCCCTGCCTTCCGCAAACGCCTAGCCGTGGGACGGGGTCGTGGGGACCGCGTACGTGGGGACCCCTTGCCCGACTGCCGGGGTGAATCCCACCAAGTAGCCAGCGCGGCGTCTTTCGAGAGACCCTCGCGCTGGGAAGGAGTGGGTACCGCGAGGGGGCGGCTCGCGCGGGGAGCCTCGTGCGCCCACAGCTCGCTCAGCTCTACCTCGGAGGTGGCCACGCGCCACTCGGCCCTAGGATCGCTCGGAGCTCGAGACAGACGCCACCACGCCGCGGGCGCTAGGGGTCCACAGAATCCCAGCGCCTCGGCTGCGAGGATGTTCCTGACCTCCACCGTGAAGTCACAGCCACATGGCCACGTGAAGACCTCAGCGAGCCCGGGTGCTGGGCACCCGCCTATTTCTAGCTCGATACGACTCCCCTGCCCTGCTTCCTCCCTCGCTTCACTTTCCTGAGACTCGGAGCAGCGCAGGCGTCCACAAAGCTGAGGCGCTCGCCCTAGTGGGCAAGTTTGGGCGACGGTCGCTGTGGAGCTGTCGGCTCACCGCCGCCGCCAAGCTCTCCGAGACCCGCGCGCTGGTCCGCGGCACTCACCCCCTCCAGAGGCAGAACGTGGATAAGTGAGGGGGAGGCGGAGTCAGGGGCTGACCACTCTCAAAGACACTCAGCGCTGGTACCCTGAAATGGGGGTGTAAGTGCTCCGGGGACAAAGTGCGACCTCAGACATGTCAGGAAAGCGGCTGTCACGGCCGGGGCGCGGCGCCGAAGCGCCGAATTGGAGGTGTCCGCGGTGAGAGCCATTGCCAAAGCCGCTCAGGCAAGGGGCTGAGGGCTCCAGCCGCAGTACTCTCTCGGACCACTCGCAGCCCGGCAGAGCTGCTTCTTTCGCTCAGCTCCCCTCGAATCCGCCGAAGGAAAGTTCCCGCGACCCCCAGTCTCTCCACGGCTGCTTGCACCGCCTCTGCTTTCGGCTTTGCGAGTGACCACTTCAGTCCGGAAAGGCGCTCGGGCCGCGGGAACTGTCCGCCCCACCTGGCGGGCCCTCCCCGCCCCCGGCCTCGCGGTGAGGCGCTCTCCCCCGCCCCTTGCTCCCCTCCCCCAAACCACAGCCGGAGCTCGCTCCTGCGCGCGCGCTCTCTCGGGCCCAAGTGTATAGTCCTCGCGCGAGCGGGACACTGTGGTGGATGCGATTCCGCTCGCCTCCAGTTTCCAGGAGCTCCCTGGCACCGCAGGCAGCATCCTCCTCTGAAGCAGCTGAACTTGCACCTGGGCAGCCTGGACCCTCGTGCCCTGCCCCCGGGACCTCACGCGGGGGGCGCCCCGGGTCACCCCCTGCGGGCCGGGTGGAGGAGGAAGAGGAGGAGGAAGAAGACGCGGGCGAGCACCCGGATTCTATCCAGAACACCTGCCTGCGCTGTTGCCACTTATCTTTAAAGAGAAGAGAACTAGGGAGAGCCATGGGGGGCTGCGAAGTCCGGGAATTTCTTTTGCAATTTGGTGTCTTCTTGCCTCTGCTGACTGCTTGGCCAGGCGACTGCAGTCACGTCTCCGTCTCCAACAACCAAGGTAAGGGACCCGCTGGAAAAGCGGGAGGGGCAGGAAGGTGGAGGGTGCTTTCGGGACCCGTGCACCTGGTCGCCTCCCGCAGGTAACTTCGTTTGGGGTCAAATTCTCCAGGCTCGCCACATGAGGGGGTCAAGGGTGTCCCCTCACCAGAGCACCCTTATCTACACTGCTCGGGACTGGGGCCCCCAAACCTAAGATCTTTTTTTGTTTTCAAATGTCTTTAAACGGTGGCCTGAGCATCAGCAGCACTTGGGTCCCTCCGCTGACGGCCGCGGGACCGCTCTCCACTGCGCTGTCTCCAGCGGAGGTCAGGCGCGGTGGCACAGACTTAATGGAGACTTCTGGCTCTTGGCGGTCGCTCATAGCAGGGTAACGTGTGGATTCTGCCACGTTCCTTCTTGAAAGGCATATTGCTCCAGCTGTATCCTGTGACCATTTATCAGCCTTTCGCCTCCAGTAACTCTATGCCGCCTTCGCCTAGCCTCAGCCCTCCTACACCGTCTACCATCCATACCAGCGACTGTAGACTGGCTCTAAATACTCCCAGATCTGCGCTGAGGTTTCTCTTTCTTGAAAGCCAGGAGTACATAGCATTAAAAGTGTCTTCCAAGTGGTGAATACCTATTCAAAAAGTCAAGTCACTGAGGGATTTCTTGAAGAATTTTGTTTCCATGGGTAAAACGGTAAAGTGAAAGTGAACAGTGTGTGAAGGGCAATGGGAAGCACTTAGGCTATTTGAACACTTTTTTCCCTTCTAGTCAAACAATTTTTATGAACTGTTATCTGATTGGATTTCTGCTATAAGTAAAGATCTATGAAACTATCACCTGCCTGTTCTAAATAGTCTTAGAGTGAACATCAGACAACCGTAAAAGTTTCCCAGCGTGTGCCTGGCTCGATGCTGTCTTGGTACTGTGAGGACCACCAATATGTCTCCTGTTATAGCACACAGTTCAAATATAGAACAGTATGGTCAAGTATATTTGCCAGTTAACATGGAAGGACTATGGGTCTCAAAAGAATTTGCAGGTGTAAAATGGTGGTCACATGCCCAAAAAGTGTGCGCTTTTTGTGTGAGAGGGAGGTTAGGAGAAGGCGAGTAAACAACACATAAACATACTTTCTGTCATAAACATACTTGGGCACTTTACAGCAAAATGTAAAGTGTTCAGAATCAGTGTTAAGTTCTCCTGTATATGAGTGGTACTTTTGGCAGATTTTCCTAATTATTCCTTGTTATTCCCTTTATTTCTTTGCCTGACAGAGTGCAATCACAAATACACGGGTGAATTTGGTAACCAGACACAGGCCTCATAACTTCGAAGGTCTATCACCTGATAAGTTTCAGTTATGGTGCTATATTTTGCTGTTGATGTATACCTTCACAACACAGCTTTCATTTGTTTTCAAGTTCAATTGGAATTATATATCAAAGAGGTAGTTACTTTATCTCTGTGAAAACAGGAGATGGTTTCAAAAACATGTCATTATTTTCTTGACCATTTTTATTTTAAGGAGAGAAGGCAATTTTTAATAATTGGGAAGTCAGTTATTTATATTGTACTTCATATTAGTAGTGGGATACTAAAGAAGTTTGCCACAACTATTTAATAATTTTCATAAAGCAACGTTTATTTATTGAAGTACCTGTGATACATCAGAAACCACCCCAGAACTTGGAGATAGTAACATAATGAAACGTGTATATGAATCTCAAAATGACTGAAGTGCCATTCTGCCGCACTGTTGTCCTGTTGAAGTATGACCATTCAGATATTCATATTAAGTTTAAGTGCATAGAGGTATTATTTATTAATCTTTAGTGATAATTTTTATTTGTTTATCTCATGATTTCCCTAAAGAGATTTTACTTCAAACATACGCCAAGGATATGGAGTTTGTTTTTATTAATTGGCTTAACTAGGTGAATATTACCTAGTTTTCCCCTCAGTTAAATAGAAGCATTACCGATTGTTTCCTAAAACTCTTATTTTGAATTTGTGTTTATATATTAAAAATACAGACTGTGGGTAAAAATACATTTGGGTAACATAGTTGGTAAAGGTTATATTGGGTAAAATTGGGGGAAATTCTTCAAAAGAAATTATAGAGAAAGTACGATCAGACTTTGTCCTTAGGCATAAATGAATTTTTATAAGATTCTTTTTACTACCTAAAGTAAGAGTGATCAGAAATTTTTCTTGATAAAATTGAGATAACGTCCAAATATTAAAATTATCACACTCATGCTTAATAAATACCAACCTTCTAAATGTTACTCTAATAAACATTTTGGAGATTTATAAAGCAAAAAAGTGAAATTTATAACTAGATGATATATGTAAAACTAGCTTATCAAATTTTAAACATGGAAAACATTATACAATTATATGTATATAATATGGAAAATTTGAAGTAAAATATACATTTGACTTTTATATCCATAAAAATAAATATTGATTGATGTATAATTTAGAAAAGTTTTCAACTTCTTAGTAATTTTCCCTTCAAGGGATAATGTAATTAATATTTTATTTTTGAAACTTGTTATTTTATGGAGGGCCAAATTTCATTTTTATGTAACTTTCCTTCTGGATTAGGGAAACATTCACAAAATAAAATTTTAATGTTATGTAGCTATTTTTATCAAATTTTGTAAAATACTTTATGGCTAAAAATAATGGATTCACTCTTCTCCCACTTCATGTGCCAGTAGGCAAGGTAAAATGATGGCAATGACAAAAAAAAGAACTACCTAATTATTTTGACATGATCCTAAGAGTTACTTTCACACAGAAAGGATCTCTTGTCTTTTAACTGCCTCTGAAAGCATGCACTGTGAAGACTAAATAAATCAATTAGACTCCTCCTATTACACAAACCTCCTTGAAATGACCAGGAAGTAAAGGTACTTCCTAGATCACTTCATCTAATGAAGTAAATGGAAACATGAATTGTGTTCAAATCTTTCTCATATTCCATAAATTTCCCCTGTATTTAAAGCCCCAGTGTTAATTAGGTATTGGTAGTTTTTATTTAAAACAATGATTTTAGTTTCTCAATATATGATTTTTCATTCCTCCACTAGACACACATGAGTGAAAATAAAACACAATCTTGCTTCATGTATAAGTTAAGCATGTAAGTATATCAGTTACAGTGGCTCGTAGGCACCATAAGTCCCTTTATTCCAAGATTACTCCACAACAAATAGGACTCTATAGCCTAAGAGAATTGATGCATCTTTTAGTATGTGACTCATTTAAAAAAATAATCTATTGCATACTCAAATGATTAAGTCAACATACGATACAGATGAGTCTAATTAACTTATTACAAATGCTGTGTGAATCAATTTCCTTCCCAGACAGTTTAGTCACAAATAAAATGCACAAGCAAAACGACAGAGTTAGTTTCACTGAGCTTATTAATGTGAGTAAATTGCAAAATCCTCTGAGTTGTATGGAAATACAAGTAAACATATCCAAGCAGAAAAATATACTGCTTAACAAAATTCATGGCCTAAAATTAGTTGAACTTCTGTAAATATTATTTACAAACTGTTAGAATGAATATCATTCTTACAGAAATGGAGAAATTGGGAAAAATATTTTAGAATGTCCAAGAGTGAACTTTACTGAAAATATTTAAAAGTTTGTTTAATTAGGAAAATTGGATTATTTACAACGATTATGCCTGAAAGACCCTTCATTTAGATGAAGTTAGTTTTCAGGAATAAACTCTTTGCAGTTGTAAAAGTACAAATGATTGTTGTCAGGGCAACACCCGTGGCTCAAAGGAGTAAGGACGCTGGCCCCAAATGCCAGAGGTGGCGAATCTAAACCCAACCCCGGCCAAAAACTGCAACAAACAAACAAGCAAAAAATCCCAGAAAACAAAAGATTGTTGTCACATGCCTTCTTGTTATACATAAGTATGAATACAACATATAATTTTACTGAACATTTACAAGATAAAATATGTCATTATATACATAGCCATTATGATTAGCACCCAAAGTAGAAAAATAAAATATCATTTGTATGCAGATCCGGGAGGGACTATCTATGTATTGCTTGTTCTAGGTTTGGGATAAGACGCCATCTAAAAATATGTTCTTGTACAAAAATCATACAGTGTTTATTAAGAATGTCTTCTTCAATTCAGATGTAACTTAGAAGAATATGAGAGCTTTATTATAGTATAATATAGTCTGATAATTAGAAATATTACATAGTATGTAAGATAGCATAGTGCACATGAATAAAGCACTTTTCAAAGAGGAAAATGGCTTCTCAAAGAGGGAAAATATATACCTACTAGTATAAGAGAAATTGATGATTAAATTACATCTTTTCTCTTTTTTGTTAGTGTTACATTGCAAATAAATGTTAGAAAAATATTGGAGTGGTAAGCTTTTTGTTTCTTCATTAGTCATTCCTGGGATAAAGTACTTAAATGCAAAAGGCATCATAGATTTCCTATATTGTCCTCTCCCGGCCTGCTTTCCCTGCCACACAGCCTCAATATCCCTCTCCTTCTCTCTTGCATACACAAATATTTTTGCCTATATGCCTCATTTGTCCCAAATGGTGAAAGAATAGATCCTGCTTTACATCGTACTTACCCCAAATGCAAAGAGTAACGGAAATTTCTTCATTGTGCCCTTCACCAAACACTTCTTGGAGATTACTATGTACAGTTAAGTTGTCAAAGGAGACTGACTTTGCCCATTGTACATTGTCAATCATGTATTCAAGCTAAACTCATACTGATAGATTAAATGGCTTACATATCTACATCTTTTTGTGCAAGTTACAATTTCATCATACTGACATTAAAATGAATTACTTATGCTCTTGCCTTACTATTTTCTACAACCTAGAATTTAAATTCTGGATTAAAAAAAAAGTAAGGCATCATAATCAGTGCCCTCGTGTAGTTTTGGTTAGTAAATAAAACAATAAAGGTTTAGGAATTTTTTGGAGGAAGCAACAAACGCACTGAAAGAATGAAAAACCTGTTTTAGATGGGACAGTTGGAAAGGCTTGTTTGTGAAAGGGATATTTAAGCTTTATCTTCAGTAAAGGGAAAGAGCTAATTGCACAGAGTGGGAAGAAGTGCGTTATAGGTATTGGGAACTACCTGAAAAATGGCCTTGAAGAGAAATGAGCTTGACACGTTTCAAAAACTGAGTTCCGTGTGGCTGGAACAGAATTTACTAAGCTAGGAGAGTGGCAGAAAGGGAGTTCCTGAAAGTTCACCAGGAGCTAGATCCTATAAAGTAGAAAAAGACCATGTGAAGGAGCTGAGTTTTTGTATCATTTCATGTAAAGTGTGAAGTTTTTGGGAAATTCAGGCCACCGAAATAAAATGAACCAATTTCCATTTTAAGATGACTGTGGCCGGTGAGCACAGAGCTAACTGAAATGGCAAGAATAGAGTTTGTAGTAGTTGTCCAGGAGAAGGATGCCCTTGCCTGGAGTGGTGGCAGTGGAGATGGAGAAATTAGATTTCAAATACCATATTTTAAATGTAGAATTTGTGGGTCCATCTTGTTCTTACAATGAAATGCAATAGCCCAAAAAATTTTCTATTATTCCTTATTAAAATGATCTTGATATATAAATACTGATAATTGATGGGAGAGGAGAGCAAAAAATTGTAATAAGGATGAGATGCCCATTTCACACTTTATTCAGTCCAAACTATGATTTAAAACAACTGTAATTGGATGATTTTGCTATTTCAAACCATTAGACATAATGTAAACTCATATTGGATCAACAAATGCAACTTGACCCATTTCGGACAATGATAACTTTCCTTACACAGGGTGGCCATAAAGTTCGTGTATGATTTAAATCGTTACTACCACCCCGTATAGTTATTTTTCTCATAGTGATGATGGCACAGAAGGGAGGCAATCTTCAGAAAGCAAGTTACTCAGCCAAACAGAGTCTAGTTTTTAGTTAACAGAGATCGTGTTTAAGGGTATGGCATATGTACCAGTTTTATGCATTTCTGGTAGGATCAAATTACTGTTATTGAAAACAAAAATTCTACATGCAACTGCATTTTTATACATTTTCCATTATCTTTCTCTTCTCTATATATTTTGTTTAAAGAGAATCAAATACTCAGAAAGACCTAGAAAATGAGAATTAAGATATGAAATATTCTGTAGGACAGGAATGAGGGAAGAAAGTGTTGCTCTTTTAAATAAACAGCAGTAAATTTCATGCTGTTTAAAATTTCCTTGACCAGCTGATTACCCATTGAATTGCTTTTTAATAATACTATATAAACATAATTATTAAATGTAGAGAAGCATAAAAATTCCTAACTTAAGCAACACACCTATGTATTCAGTATAAATTTAGAAAATTCATATTCTGGAGACACTTCATTTAATCATTTCTAAATATGTTTAAATTATGCTGAAATGTGGTAAATCTTAGGATTCTAAATCTTAGTGCATAAGAATATTCTGGAAAATACTACTTTGCAGTTATTCCCTTTCAGTAAACAATATGACTTATTATAGAATATATAGCTTTAATTTTCAAATATAAATATTCTAAAACTATATGATTCGTTTATTAAACAGATACCAATTAAAGGCGTGCTATAGGTTAGGGAGTGTACTTGCTGTACATAAAATTCAAGGAGAACTTGGCCTCCAAGAATGCAAGATCCTGTGAAGAGTTTCCAGTCCGTTTCCAGACCTGGCAGGAAAAATTTCTTTTTCTCGAAACCAAATTTATAATCAAGTAGAAAAGCTTTAAAAACATATTTGTTATATGGTAATATATACCAGTTATTCATTAACCTCACAAAATATAGACCATCTAGTTGGAAATAGTATCTCTTATTTTGGTTAATTTTATCTCATTGTTGAGAAAGTAAGTCACTCATCAAGCACATTAAATTTATCAGGCATTATGCTCGGTATTGATAACACATGAAGATTATCAGACACATTCACTGCTCTCTGCCATCTCAGTTTGGTACATTGTGTTGTGTACTTTTAAGTATTTGACTTTTGCTACTTGATTACTTTATTTTTTGAGATGAAGAATTTTGCAGTAAATGAGATTGAGTGGGAGAAAGGAAGGGGAATAAATTTTATCTTACTTTTTATGTGTTTTATTTGTAAGTTGCTTCAACAGGATCTTTCTAATGTTAATTTTATGGATCAGTAAGTGTTCTACTTAATTACATAAAAAGGAAATGTCCAAAAATGCATTTTACAACATATTCATCTGTACACAAAGTAAATATTTTATATATTGAATGGCTTTTATGCACTGCTATGTGACTTGTGCTTTTGTTCAAAATATATGTAGCCTATTCTGATGTGCTTGCTTTTGTAGGTTAACTACTAAAAACTATAATTTCATGTTCATAATGTTAAGTTGCCAGTTTCAAATAGCAGTGACCATATGTTTTAAATGAGCTTTGGGGGAAAAAAATCGGGATGAAAGTGTGTGTTTTCAGTCTAAGTCTTGAAAAATATACTCAGCTACTTTTCGAGGACACTGCTGAGTCTTCCAGCTTTTGGCCTATTTGGTGACCTGTATTTGGTGGATATAATTAAAAACTCATTGCTCTTACTCCGGTTTCATTTGACAACTTAAGGCAGAAAAGTCATATTTACATTTGTATCATAGGATATATACGATATATATACATCTCCTTGGGAAATGGATATTAGGGAGATAGAAATTCATCATCTATTATTTTGTTCTCATAGGGTTGGATGTATTTGTGGATAGCTGCATCTGATAAAAAGCAAGCATTATACAAAAATACTTATATACGACATCTATCTGGAAGGATCTAACTATTGATAATACTATTTGTCATATACACAGCGGGATACTTTCTGGACAGACCTCGAGTATAATTTATGATGTGAATTTACTAATAACAGTAGAGCATGCATTCTTTCATGTGCCTGAACTGTGTTATGCTATTTGCATTTTTGTTGTGCATAAGCATTGCGAAGAGAAACACATTTTTAGATGATATGTAAAGTATGACATCTAGAATAAGAAAAAACACTTGCTTTTAATAGAAAAATACCCATTATTTTAAAAAAATGCGTAGACATTTGTGCCTAACTGTGGTAGTCATCATTAGTGTATTTTAAGCAAGGTATTTAACAATAAAGACAAATATTTTTTGTATTGGGAATTAAAAAGACATTGTGTTAATATGTATTCTAATTAAGAATTATCTAAGAATAATTGAAATGGTTGCCCCCTAAATTGACTTGATTTATGTCTTAATGATGCCTTAATTTTTACTTTAAAGAGAGATGTATTGCTCTGCTGTAACTCTTTAATATTGCTAAATGCAACTGCAATTAAATATGTAGTTAGGAAATTTAATTATGTGGCGGCAATAAAGAAATTTCTCTAAGAATTTATATACAACCGAAATTGATTTTTAAATATTATATAATGCAGTAGCTAAGTATCTATAAGCATACCAAAGACTTTAGAAAAATTGAGGTAGGAAGAAATCATGGCACTATTTTTATAATAAAACTTTTGGTTAAGGATTATTCCTGATTACATATGTAAACAATACTCTGGTCTAGGACCCTTGATCTCTACAAGTATAGAAGTGTTTTTTGACTGATGATGACAAATCATAGTTAAAAACTCTTTTAACATATTGAAAATTCCTTCTACTTTTCATCTGGAGTTAAAGTATACTAAAATAATATTGTGTCTTGTGAAAGCAAGTGAAAATAACTACTAGTTGTTATTAGGTGTGATGAGAATAGCTGAGCAAACAGATTGCAAGGTACAAAATCATAAGAGAGTTGTATCAGTTTTGAAATAAAATGAACTCTGTATTGGTCCACTTGTTAGCAATCAGCATAAAGCTGCAACAAGAAACAAAGATTGGAATACCTGGGGAAATTTTGGAAGACTAGAACCTTTAATGATGGAGAATCACTGTCACCTTGGTTATTTTACATGTGCAGTTTAATGAGTGATAGCGAAGGACAATCAGAAGACTCAGACAGCCAGTCGGTGGCAGCCCACGAACGGGCTGGGCACACTCAGAGGAACCATGGACACTCCGCACACAGCCGGTCAGAGGAAAGGTCCAGGCACTCAGGGTCTCTCCTGTACCAGACACGCTCTCGTGAACAGCCTGAGTCCTCCCATGGACAGCACCGGTCCGACAGGAGAGGAAGACAAGGAGGGCGCCAAGAACAAGTCAGAGATAGCTCTAGACACTCAGTGTCTCATGGGGGTCAGGCCAGCAGCCACGGGCAGTCCACATCAGGTGGATCAGGAAGGGACAGGGCCCGCCACGAGCAATCAGGAGATCATAATTTTTATGTGAAAAAGAAACAATAACACTTTAGAAGTGCATACGATTTGTGTAGCATTTTGCTTAACACGGTTTAAAAATAAATATGTATTAATATGCTCCAATTTTATTGTTTTTTTATGATGCTATATTAGAGCAAAAACGTACTTTAGTATAATAACTTATTGTCTTATAGTTTATAATATAATAATTTCACTTTATAGATTATAAAATGTATTTTACTCAAGCTATTAAAATAACAGTCTGATATTTTGTTTAATGAAAATTACACATGTATGAATGTTTATACTGTATACTAGTTTATGGCCAGAAATCTATTTATGAAAGCATTCTTTTTTTTTTAATTTTTCAAGAACCCATATTAGCCAGATATGTGGAATTAAAATTTAACAATTTATTTTAAAGGTGTGTATTCTAAATTTAATAGGTTTATTAAAGCTAACTATTGTTTCTGAAAATGCCACCAAGCCTTAAAATCAGATAAAGTCCTTTAGATGTTTCTATTATAAAGGTCTGAAATATTTCTTTATTGCAATATATCTATCCTTACCTTTAGAATTTTTGTTCACTTTTATTTTTGTGCCTGAGATATAAACAATTCAGTTGTTAATCCCTATGGTTTATTCTTAGACAATATTCGAGAATTCTCAGACCGGTTCTAGAGAAAGTATATAATCTTCCAAAATTTAAATTAAGTATTTTGACACCTGTGATGTTTCTTCACTGTGCTGGGTACAGGAAGTGCAAAGATAAATTGCTGTCCCAATTTCTGAGAATTTAAGAAACAGCTATTGAGTCTATTTGTATGTCACAAAATAATTAAAACATTAATTTATATATCAAAGTAATATGTATTTAGCTGTTCTATGAATTATTTACAGAGATGAAAAGTACTGCCTTTCAGGATCTAGGATTTAATATACAGAGATATTAAGAATATATATTCATTCCATATATTGCTTATGAGCTTATGTTAGCTATGAGTTGTGTGACTCCTAAAGTTAAATTAGATCTTTCACACCTTGACAAAGGACAGTGTTATAAAATTGAAGAGGGGTGTCTGAAATTAAAATATAATACAGAAAATATTAAATGAAGGGAAATAATACAAATTTTACAAATAAGTGTGAGAAGTTTCAGTTACACATGGGAAATCGGCATTTATGGTGATTTCTTCATCATGAATATATGAAACAAAGAAGAATTAAGATGAATGACTTTTATGAAGACCACCTCTATTTCTAAGCAACTTTAGTTTTATGCATTTGAATATTAAAACTTTTTGAAAATAAAAACTAAATATCCCAAGCGAAGGATGTTTTACTCAAGAGCATAGGACTTAAAAGTGGCTTTTTCATTAAAAAATTTATCTTACTCTTTAAAAATGTTATATTTAATGATAATATGCCTTTAAAAATTTAGCAACACAAAATATAAATTGTAATAGATCCCTTATAGCTTTAATTTAAAATGTTTCTTCAAATACTGGGGGTTCTATCATGGTAAATTCGCATTTTATTGTAATTTCTCCCTTTCTTAGCTTTATTAAATATTTGTTTTTAGCAGTATTTCAGAACTTGGAATTTCTGGTATTCTTTAATATTTATCTTTAGAAATTAGTTAAATTACTGTTTGACAGATCCTGCGTTTGTGTATTTGCAAAGCAAGTAGAGGTAGAAATTGCTGCCAGGACCTGGTAGTTTTAAACAGAGAAAAATCAATAGCAGATTACTCATGATTAGCTGTTGACATTTAAATTTGTACAACCAGAGTGTCAAAAAGCAGTGAAAGCTATCAATGTAGTTTCTATATTATAATAACACTACTATTTCAAAATTTAACATTTAATAGTTATCCCTCCATATAAATAATATAGTTTTGGAAATAATTGATTTTCAAAATAATTAGAGACCTTTTGATAAAGCAGATATATTTTAAATAATTAAAAAATTATGGGCTCGGCACCTGTGGCTTAACTGGCTAAGGCACCAGCCACATACACCTGAACTGGTGGGTTCGAATCCAGCCTGGTCTGCCAAACAACAATGACGGCTGCAACCAAAAAATGGCCAGGCGTTGTGGCGGGTGCCTGTAGTCACAGCTACTTGGGAGGCAGAGGCAGAGGCAGGAGACTAACTTGAGCCAGGGTTTGGAGGTTGCTGTGAGCTGTGATGCCACAGCACTCTATCCAGAGTGACAGCTTGAGGCTCTGTCTCAAAAAAAAATTATGAATCCACTTATAAAGCTAATAGATTACTACTTTGTATGCATCTAGTTTTGTTGTTATTATTAGAACATCTTAGTGAAGGCATTATTTTCATAAGGTTATATTAGTATGTTTTCCTTCTTTAATCATGATACAATATCAAGAATATGGGTGTTTACTGCTATGTCATAAAAGTTATTTTAATTCTATGCCAGAATGTGCATTCTAAGTCTTGGAGGTATTTTCTGTGATAGCAGATTATTTGCTTAGCCTGTGAGAATCTGACTTGTAACATGACATTACTGAATAGGAGTTATTACCAGAAGTTTGATACCTTAATTCTAAAAGATTATGATCTATGTATACCTCACAACCCACACACGGCACTCGTTGTGATATGAGTCCTGTTGTCCAAGTGAGCCACTAGCTGGGTTGGAAGTTCTGCTTTATATGTATCAGAATCCAGGAGACTTGAATGGTATGTGTAAAAGTAAGGCAAAACCACTGATTTTATATTTAATATATTTTTCAATGATCTATTTATTGTCCATGCCCAGGATTCTCCTGTTGAATGAAGTCTCTCTCAACTTCTGTTTTAAATAAAAATTATTCTATTCCACTGCAAAGGTAGGCAATAGTTTATGCAAATTAGATACTTTTCATTTATGTCTGTTAGCTGTTCTTAATTTGGAATGATTGTAGCTTATGCTTTTTGTTATGTCTAAGTTATTTTTATACCACATACATATGTTGTAGTATTTCCAAGTGTTTTTCCAAGTTTTCTTTAAATTATGTTTATTACTATTTCAAAAACAAGATGGGCTTCAGCCCTTAAGTTTTTTTCACTCTGTACTATTTCCTTTTTGTGATTTGCTTCTGAAGATTCATGCACACTTTGGTCAATGGGTAACTGAAATAAAATACCTGTTTTCCAATCACTGCTTACGTGCCTTATTATGCAAATGATAAACTCCCTGACACAAGGTTACTTGGGCAGTTAGTTGGAGGGGTGAAGGAGAGAATAGCAGGCTCAGGTGTAGAAGGAGCTTTTACTACACTCAATGAGGCTGATCCAAAAGCAGGTGCAACTGGTTTTACTGAAGGTGTGAACAGATCTTGAAGCCCCAAACACGTACATAGTCTTCCAATATTGTCCAGATCTCAAAAACTTCTCTTTGAGTGGAAAAAGCTAAAAGCAGTTTAAAGAGGGTTGAAATTTTGAGTAAGGACTACGGATGGCTTTTCATATGAAAAGAAGGAAGTTTCTTTTTCCCAGCTTGTATTATTCAATACTTAATGTTTTGGGAAGAGTTTACAATTTTATGGGGAGTGAAGTATATTTATCTGTTGATTTTCCAAGTTATTAAAAATGTAATAGAACTTTTTCTTATCATATTTAATTACATTTTCTATATATTTGATGGCAGTAGATTGATATATCATGCCTTAGAAGATGCCCTTGCAGCAAACATTTCTTTTGAAGATATAAAGTGTTCTAGAAAGCAATTAAGCAGAATGTTGAAAAATGTTGATACACTTGAATCCATTCATTCCACTTTTATGAATTTAAATTTAAGAACAATTACAAGGAAAAAAAAGATGGGCCAAGATTTATAGATGTGGATTTTCATCTCAGCCTTATAAAACTGATGGATTCGAATCAAAGTAGATGCCTCAGAATAGGAAAATGATTTTACAAAAATAACTTCTTTTATTAGAAAAAGAAATTCTTGAATGCGGTAATGTGCATCAACAAGAGTGAGACAAGTGAATGAACTTGTTTTGCTACTGAGAATTAGAGAGAAGTAGCTGGAGAACAAGCAAAGAAAGTTGGCAAGAGAAATAATCTGATGGGGGTTCATGGGCTACTTTGGAGTGGCCAAGAAGAGAATTTAAAATAATGATTACTGTTTCTATTGTTCTGTTTGAGGTTGTTTAGGTGGCTAGGACATTAACTCCTCCCCTCTCCCTACCATCAATTCATTATACTCTGGAAAGGTAAGAACCTAAAAAATACAAATAAATTCTCTGAGAAGATTGATTGATAATTTCCCTTATCCCCACAGAAAAATACCAGGATAGAAAAAATGCCAGAAGCTCTCAGAACTTAGTTAATTATGGTTTCTACAAAAACTTTTTCCTCTCCTTATATATAGATTATTCGGAACAGCAGCTGGATCAGGAACTCTTTTCCCTTCTCATACTAAAATGAATTACTAATCCCTTCAGAAGAGATAATGTGAATCTACCTAATGTGACAAAGTTCCCACAGAAAATATGCAGAGGGTAAAGAAATTAAAGAAAAAATAAAACTACCTCTGTGTCTACTATGTATGCTATTTTTCTTATTAGAAAACCTACGTCAAATGTATGAGAAGTGGATCTTAGGGATAAAAAGAAAAGTATGATAATAACCTTAGTGAAATGGAATTCTGTTTCATATACTTCACACACACTTGCTTCATCTTCATTTTTGTGAATCCGTAGAATGGTTTGTCCGCCTGTCCTTTGCTCCTAGAAATGAGCCCTGAAATCAGAGATTTAAGTCAGAGAGAAAATGGGGGAGTATTTTAGCGAAAGTGGGGGAGTTGGGCTCTGTCTGCCTCCATCTCCCTCTTGCTGGTTAATCAACAACACTGTCCCATTCTCCAGCACCTCCATGGCTCCAGCATACTCAGCTTTCTTTCTTTCTTCTTCTTCTTTTTTTCTAATGAGACAGAGTCTCACTTTGTTACTCTAGATAGAGTGCCGTGGCATCATAGCTCATAACAACCTCAGACTGTGGGGCGAAAACAATCCTCTTGCCTCTGCCTCCAGAGTAGCTGAACTACATGTGCCCACCGGAACGCCTGGCTGGCTTTAGAGATGGGGTCTCCCTATGGGCGAGGCTGGTCTCAAACTTTTGAGATCAGGTAGTTCATCCCCTTTGGCCTCCCAGAGTACTAAGATATAGGCATAAGCCACTGTACCCGGTGCTGAGCTTTCTAATATATTTTACAGTGACTGTCACCAATCTTAGATTGTCCTTGCTGCACTATATATATATATATATATATATATAGTGACTTACACAAACTAGTTGAAGTCACTAGGGTCAAGAAATAGATCCTGACATTATCCCATAAACAAAGCTCTAGCATCAGATTATATTTACTAACTGTTTCAGAGATTGGGAGCTGTTTAAGACCAATTCTAGCTATAATGTCTGTCAAACAGAGTTCACTATGATAGGCAGAACAAGCATCTCATATTTTAGCTTTTGTTAACAAAGGTCATAGTTTATTAAGCATACTTGTGCTTACAAATTGGAAAGTTTTATTTTATTTAAAAATTTGAAGAAAGTGGAGGGGGATCATTTGTTTGGAAATTTATAAAGGGAAAAAAAATATAACCCCAGGTAGTGCAGAGGGGAAGTGACACAAGGAAATGTAGTCACCTCATGTTGCAGTCAAAGAAACTGAAGCACAGTAATTGTTCTGGGGTCACATGACTGGAAGTGAGTCAGGATTTGAACTCCAGGAAGTTTAGTTCCTATTATACATCTGTGGTCTAACCAATAGATCATGTTGCCTTTCCAATAAAATCATACTAGAAATAGCTAGGTTAAGAAAAGTGTGCGTTCTTCATAAGTACTTAGAGGAAAAAAATACGTGGTCATTTGCTCCCCTTCCTGCTCTTGGAAATTACTCATAATTTTAAGACATTTTGGTATTCAAGGATTGAGTGTTGCTTCTTTAAGAATATAGCAGTTGAAGGCAGTATAAGAGCTTTCTTCTATCTATACAATGTGTGTATATGTGTGTGTCTGTGTGAGTCCCAGGCTAGAGTACCATAGTGTCAGCCTAGCTTCATGCAACCTCAAATTCCGGGACTCAAGCAATCCTCCTGTGTTAGCTTCCCATGTAGTTTAGGCTTATTTTTCTGTTTTTAATAGAAATGGAGTCTCATTGTTGCTCACACTGGTCTCGAACTCTTGAGGTCAAGCAATCCTCCCAGAGTGCTAGGATTGCAGGCATGAGCCACCACACCTGGCCAAGAGTTATTTTCCAGTCTCAAAGAGAAATAGATGTACCCCGATGTTCACCTTGTTTTTTTCAACACTATGATTTGAAGATTGAAATTCTATAGTATATGCTTATGAATATCATATTTAAGAAATGGGAATATATTTGAAATACATATTGTATATGAAATTTGAGTTCTTTTATTTTTGTTCTCAATTTCAGCATTGGCTTACTATATGGTTCTTGTAACTTTTCAGGCAGTTTCTTACGCTCTTACCCAGATACTATCTATCTATCTACACACACGTGGGCACATACAGTCACTGAAACACTGCTATTTTCTCTGTATATTTAAGTTCCTTTTTTCACCGGAGTGCAGTGGTTCACATAATTCTAAGGATCTCATTTTAGTTCCATGATGAAAATAACTATAAATTGAATGTGTGGGTGCATTTTTACTTTTTCTGCTATAATTCAGGTTGGAATACATTAAATATTCCAAATATAACTTATTGAGATTGTCATTATTAGGAATTTCAATTCTAATTTAGAGTTAAACAAATGGATAGAAATAGGTCTTAGTGATTATGAAAGAGATTTGTCTGAGTATCTTTTTTAAAAATAATTTTATTAAATCATAATTGTGTACATTGGTGCAATCATAGGGCAGAATGTGCTTCATATAAAATCAGAAATATTTTGATTGTACTGTTAGAGATAGCCTTTATGGCATTTTTTTGATCACTATATAAAGACATTGATACTCTACATTTAACAAGTTTCACCATTACCCTGCTAAGAGGCACCATAGGTGTGATTCCACTAATTGCCCTCCCGCCACCCATCCTCCACCCTTCCCTCCCCTCCCTTTCCCTATTCCCTGTATTCTTATGCTATAATTGGGTTTTAACCTTCATACGAAAGCTATAAATTAGCTTCATATTAGGGCTGAGTACATTGGATACTTTTTCTTCCATTCTTGAGATACTTTGCTAAGAAGAATATGTTCCAGCTCCATCCATGTAAACACAAAAGTGTTTGTAAAGTCTCCATCTTTCTTTAAGTCTGCATAGTATTCCATGGTATACATGTACCACAATTTATTAATCCATTCCTGGGTCGATGGGTATTTGGGCTTCTTCCACGACTTAGCAATTATGAATTGGGCTGCAATAAACATTCTGGTACAAATATCTCTATTATGATGTGACTTTTGGTCTTCAGGATACATACCCAATAAAGGAATTATAGGATCGAATGGCAGATCTATTTTTAGATCTCTAAGTATTCTCCAAATATCTTTCCAAAATGAATGTATTAGTTTGCATTCCCACCAACAGTGTAGAAGTGTTCCCCTTTCTCCACATCCACGCCAACATCTCTGGTTTTGGGATTTTGTTATGTGGACTAATCTTACTGGAGTTAGATGATATCTCAAAGTAGTTTTGATTTGCATTTCTCTGATCATTAAGGATGGTGA
>CAUYON010050608.1:0-21472 GCA_963573935.1 Arctocebus calabarensis | reverse complement strand
ATTTGGCATAAATTCCTGTTCCACCCCCTTTCCCTCAAGGAATGTGTTTGCAGGCTAAGTCAGAGGCTATGCTTCTAAATTGGTCAGAATGGCCACCTTGCAAGCTGTAACCTGTAAGAAATAAAGTCTCCTTTCTAGATTTGTAAATTGTGTGATTTTAAAGTTGACTATATGTAAAATGTTCTCTTGAAAAGTCCTGTAGCAGTTGATAATGGAGAGCAGGCTGATGCAGGCTGTTACTGACAAAGAGTTGAAAGAATATAACTTAATGCCCTCTTTCCTGCCTGAAACCTATCATGATTCCCAGTAATAATAAGCCACCCTATATTAAGTTTGTGCCAGTTGCTTCAAGTTGAGTCCCATGTACGATTTTCTGTCATCTTCTTTTTTTCTTTTTTTTTGCACAGTTTTTGATCGGGGCCGGGTTTGAACCCGCCACCCTAGTATATGGGGCCGCACCCTACTCTTTGAGCCACCCAGGCATCGCCCAGTCATCTTATTTTTGCAGGTTTTGGCTGGGGCTGGGTTTGAACCCACCACCTCTGGCATATGGGGCCAAGCGCCCTACTCCTTTGAGCCACAGGAGCCGCCCTCCTGCCATCTTCTTAATAACACTAGATTCGTAATACCATCGTCCCTGGTTTACTAGATTTAATTGTTAATACAGATTAGAGTGGGTAGTCCCATGTCAAGAGTGTAGAGTTTTGCTCCTCTTCTCTGGTCAGGGCTCCAGCAGTCTCTGCAGGGCGTAGAGCGTGGAGGGCAACCCAGGGCGCTGATGGAGAGGGGCGTCCCCAAGGGAAAAGTGGCGGAATCCCGCCCAGGGGCGCTCGCTGGAGTGGGCGTGGCCTAAAGCAAGTCCTCTCTGGATCTGGGCGGGACCGCTGCAAGAGCCGTAAAGAGCACTGCCAGTCGTGAAGTGGCGAGGCGTAAAAGCGTTGCTTTACGGCGATCCGGGCTACAGTGCCTGGCAGGAGTTCCGGACTTAACCTTTCTCGCCTCCACACGTGGGCTGCTGTTGCTTTGGGGCCGGTAGTTCTTCCTGTAGGCGTGCATCAGCCACACTGAAAAACTGAAGTGGAAGCAGAGGTCAAGGGTGGTGAGTTGATGGAGTTTGCTGCCGAAAGTGAAGGGACGTCGGGAGGTAGTTTTCAGCGAGCAGCTAGGGGGGCGCGGTTCCATCCCAAGTCGGATGGGGAGGGGGACAGGGACTTAGGGATGGAGGAGGCCACGGGTGGGGAGGAGGGGGATGGCCTGGCAGGGTTAGGAAGTGGACAAAAGGCACAGACGGGAGTGGACTTAACGGTTGTGAAGCAAGAAGTCATGGACTGGCCGGAAATAGACACGTTGGATGCCCAGTGGGTAAAGCAGGAGGCAGAGGCAGGGCCTGAGGTGAAGGAGGAGAAAGCAGGCACATTGGAGGTGAAGCAGGAGATGGAGAGTAGTTTGGTGCTAAAAGAAGAGAAGCTGGATGAACCAGAGGTAAAGGAAGAGAAAGTAAAGGTGAAGGAAGAGGTAATGGACTGGCTAGAAGTGAAGGAGGAGAAGGAGGATAACTTGAAAATAAAACAGGAAGAGATGTTCCTTGGTCAGAGCATAAAAAAAGAGGAGATGATGGATGGAATGTTTGTAAAAGAAGAGGATTTCCTAAAGGAGGAAGTGATGGATGATACAAAGGTGAAAGAAGAGCCTCAGATAAATCACCCAGTGGGCTGCAAGCGAAAACTGGCCATGTCCAGGTAAGATGGGGAAAGATCTAGTTGGTGGAATAAAACTGTGAAGTCTTCTTGTTTAAAGTGAAGGAAACAACACTGTCAGCAGAAAGGGGAATAGTGAAAAAAAGCATAAGTTTTGGTTTTTGGAGTCCAAATGGTGGTGGTTGGCAGGGTTGGGAAAGGGAAGGTGTTGTTAGATGGTGACAAATGACTGAAAATTCGTGAAGTTTATGGTGTCCAATGGGTAATGGTCAAGTTAGGAAAGCAAAGTTTCTGGGGACCATAATATCCTTTTGGAACATAATCTGGCTTGACTTTATATACTTTTGACTCAGTATTCCTTTGAGGGAGGTTAGAGACAAAAAGTCTAATAAAACCAACAATGACAAAGCAAATTAAGTTAAAATTGGAAACATATTTGGCATTGCTAAATTGTCTAGCTTCTGTGTAGGTATGAATATTGCTTTTGATTTACTTTTCTTAGTGTGTGATCAGTCATGTGATAACAAAGGAAATAAAAAGTGGTCGGATTCTCAGTAATATTACTGAACAGTGGAGCAAATAGATGTAGCTATAGTCTGGTTGTTCCAAGTCCTAGAAGAGCATTTGAAGACAGATGGATAAAAGCATTTCTAGACTGTTTTTATGTCCATTCCAGATTAGGTATGGAGTTCATGGTAAATGGTGCTACTGTTAGTCTTTAAATTTGATTGGATCTTATAGTCTGTTTTCTGGTTTATGTGCGTGCTTTTAAAATATCTAAACATAACTCATAGGTTGAATTTCTTTGATAGAACAAATACAATCACACAATCATTACCAAATTGCCAGGAATTATAAGTTAAAATATCAGTGAATAACCGCATTCTCTGATTATAGTAGAAAAAGAAGTTAAAAGATAGAAGAGTCTTTTAAAATTTAGTACATGTTTTCTTCAGTTACATACCACTAACAACATTATAAATGTAGTTGTTATTTCCCAAAGAAGAATTTTCAAGTGATGTTTGACATCTGTCAAATACTTTATTTGACATATTCTCTTAAAGAGTTATTGCATATTCTCTTTAAAAAATTTTGGCTTTTGCCAGAGATGCCATCTTCTAGTAATTTACCAAAATGACGAACTCAAAGGGAGAGAGGAGAGGTACCTGATATACATCTTCTCTAGTCTTTGTAGAAAACATGGAGTTTTTCCTTTGGCCACATACATGTGAATCTACAAGAAAGGTGATGTTGTAGACATCAAAGGAATGGGTATTGTTCAAAAAAGCATGCCACACAGATGTTACCATGGCAAAACTGAAAGAGTCAGCAGTGTTACCCAGGAAGTTGTTGGCATTGTTGTAACAAACAAGTTAAAGGCAAGATTTGCCGAGAGGATTAATGTTTGTGATTGAGCATATTAAGCACTCCAGTAGCCAAGATAGCTTTTTGTAATATGTGAAGGAAAATAATCAGAAAAAGAAGGAAGTCAAAGAGAAAGGTACCTGGGTTCAAGTGAAGCCCTGGCCTGCTCCACCCAGAGAAGCACACTTTGTGAGAACCAATGGGAAGTGGCCTGAAGTACTGGAACCTATTCCCCATGACATAATAGGTGTTTCACACTTGTGACAGTCAGTGGAAGTACACTGAGCTGCTGGAAACTATTCTGTGTGAATTCATGGCATAATGCATGTAAAAAATAAAAGGCTATTCTCTTTATTGGATAGAAATGTGTTGTCCCCTTCCTCAAAGAAATACTTAATCCCATCCACTGTATAATTGCATTTATTTTATTCACTATGACTGTTTATAAATTGTGACACATAATTGAATCACCATTCAGAGTTAATAAACAGATAAGTAGAATTAATATTTGATAACATAATAAATGACAAATGGGCTTTTGTAGGTGTGAAACTTGTGGCACTGAAGAAGCAAAGTACAGATGTCCACGTTGCATGCGCTATTCCTGCAGGTATGTATGTCACTTCCTACCTTATTACCTATATCTGTACCTTTTTAACCGTAAAACATAAAAGTGCTTCCTTTTTGTTCCTTTAGTTTGCCTTGTGTAAAGAAACACAAAACAGAACTGACATGTAATGGAGTTCGAGATAAAACTGCCTATGTTTCAATTCATCAGTTTACTGAAATGAATCTCCTAAGTGGTAAGCCATTTTATGCATAGCAGATTGATGTTTCCTGGACATTGTATATATCATTATAATGTTTATTCTGTTATTTTTAAATTTTTAGATTATAGATTTTTGGAAGATGTGGCAAGAACAGCAGACCATATTTCTAGAGATGCTTTCTTGAAAAGACCAATAAGCAGTAAACATGTAAGTATTTTTTCCCTAACCCCTCACAATTAGAATTCCTTTCAATCAAAAGATTCTTTTTTTTTTTTTTTCAGTTGAAAAATATATTGAGTGACTACCATGATACTGGCTATTTTGGTTACTAGGAATATGGCGGTGATCAAAAGAAAGTCTTTCGCCTCATGGAGCTTGTATTTAGTGTGAGAGACAAGAAATGAGATACTATTGTCATTTCAAATAGAATTAAATGCCTGTAGAAAATAAAGAAGGCTCAGGACAGTAATGGGAGTGAAAATGGTGTATGGTTTATTGAAAGGAGGTTATTAGGGCACTATTTTCGATAATAATGGTCAGGAGAGGCTTCTCTTAGAGGTGATATTTAAACAGTGATCTGAATGGTGGGAAGGAGGTTGTCATGGAAACATATGGAGGAAGATTATTTCAGTAGAGGAAAGACCTGAGTGAGGAACAAGGTTAGTGTGTTTCGGGAATTAAAAGAGGGGTGGGGCTCGGCGCCTGTGGCTCAACGGGCTAAGGCGTCAGCCACGTACACTTGAACTGGCGGGTTCGAATCCAGCCCGGGCCTGCCAAACAACAATGACGGCTGCAACCAAGAAATGGCCAGGCGTTGTGGCGGGCGCCTGTAGTCCCAGCTACTTGGGAGGCGGAGGCAGGAGACTCACTTGAGCCGAGGAATTGGAGGTTGCTGTGAGCTGTGATGCCACAGCACTCTATCCAGCTTGAGGCTCTGTCTCCAAAAAAAAAAAAAAAAAAGAGGGATGGAGCGACTGAAGCATAGTGAGTGAGGAGAAGCATATTGAACATGAGGTTAGAGAAACTGCTGAGGGTTGCTGAAGTAGTCTAAATGCAAATGGAAATCCTTGGAAAGTTTCAAACATGTTTGCTTTTTGAAAGACCACTCTTGCTTTTGTGTGGACTTTGGAGGACAAGAGTGGAAGATTAGAAGCAGGAAGACCAGTTGATCCATGTGAAATGAAGGTGGTTTGGGTCATGCTGTTAGAATTATTGGGAAGTGATTAGTTTCCGTTTTTGAGGGAAGAACTAACAAGACTTGCTTCTCTAATTTGCTTAATTTTCATACTCTGCATCCATTTTTCATTCCTTACACAATATACAAAATTAAAGCTTAACATATTGGAAATAGTTTGCAACTGGCATTGTTCAGTAATAGTGTCATATTACATGGAATTATGTTCATTTTACAAAGACCATTTTAGTATTGGAATTGCAAGATTTTAACACCTTTTAAACCTTTCATTTTATTAATGTTTCTGGTATAGACATGACATTACACATACCTGAAGGAAAATTATCATATATCAACTTATTTTTCCTCCCGCTTAATTAAGCATAATTAAAATCTACTTAAAAATAAATTACTTTTAAAATGTTTTAAATTGTGAAATATAGCATGCATATTAAAAATCATAAAGTGGAAATACAGTATATTAATTTGTGGGGTGTTTCTTGTTGTTAGATGTACTTTATGAAAAATCGTGCACGAAGGCAAGGTATTAACTTAAAACTTCTCCCTAATGGATTCACAAAGAGGAAAGAGAATTCAACATTTTTTGATAAGAAGTAAGTTGCTAACTTCTTTTTAATATTTTGTGTGTTCTCATTTCATCAGGAACATCATTTAAGGGATGGTTTGCTATAGAGCATTGCTACCCAAAATGTGATACGTGAACTATTCCTTGTTATTGGTGCATGACAAGATAACTGCAGTACTTATGTCATGTGCCTCTAATAAAAGTTTGGGCTTGAAGTGTGTGTCTGGAAGAGAGAGAGAGAGAGAAAGAGAGAGATCCTTTAAGAAGCTTCTCAAACATTAATATGTATATAAGTCATTTAGAGATCTTGTTAAATATGTTTGCTTTGATTTTGCAGTAGGTCTGGGTTGGAGTTTGATATTGTGCCTTTCTAACAAGCTCCCCAGTGGTGCTGATTGTTTCAGAAGCATATTTTCAGTAGCAGTGCTCTAGAACACTCTCATACTTTGGAAACAAACTCTTTCTTTGAGACCTAAAAAACCATGAAAGTACTCCCAGGACAAAACAGTGAGTCAGAGTAGGAGCCTTCTACTGTTTTAATCAGAGCAGCTCTTTTATAATTCTTTCTACGTTGAGATTGCAAATACTGTTTCATTTAAAATCTGGCAATGAGGAAGAAGGGGACTTTGAAATCATTTACTCTAATGGTGAATGTTTGAGTGCCGATAAACTTTTCCCCTTTTTGAGGCTGTTACATAATTAGAAGATGGTGTTATCCATTTATTTTATGTTTCAAAACAAATATTTATAAAAAGTGGTTTTCTTTCTTCCTGGTTGGCTTCCAGAAGTAATGTCTTGCATTTATCAAATATGAGATGATTCCTTTGTGCATTTGTAGACATATGTAGAAATTGAAATAATTTGTTTGAAGTTTAGGATATCTGATAGTTTGTACCTTCTATACCTTCTAACTATAATTAATAGTTTGTACTTTCTCAAACATTAATATGTATATTATTATACATATTATGTAATATTAATATTATGTAATACTAATATGTATATGATATAAAAAGTGTTCCTTTTTGTATGAAGAAAACCATTCAGAATGATTGTCATCAGAGGTTAGTTCTTTGTACTATAAAGCACATAGCCTCAAGTCTAACATTTTTGTGCCTCTAGGTCCATAAATGTATGTGTATTTTTTTCAAAAATATTACACTCCATGTTTTCTAGATTTAGTAACTAAATGTATATTTTCTGTTACTTTGAAACACCCTAGGTCTCAGAAATGTCAAATCAGACTTTTCTTGTATTAGCTTTTTGTTCATGAACATATAGAGATTTGGGGTTGATTTTTATATTTTTAGTGTTTTTCTATAAGGAAATTAGCAGCATGTTACATAATAGCCATTAGAGTCAATTTCTTTTTTTCAATTAGAGTCACTATCTAGCGTATTTCACATCTGTAAAATGGAGCTGATGATAGTTATCATGTAAAGTTGTGGCTTTTAGTGTTATTAATTCACTTGGGCAGTAACTGGCATGTAGGAAAGAGTTATTTTATAGTAGCTATTGTAAAAATAACATTCACATCATAAACATTTTTTTTTTTAATATCATAAAAAGTTTTAAAGGAGACATAGCACCAAAAAATAATTCTACTATGTAGAGGTGACCTGTGATAACTTTTCATGTTTCCTTCTAATTCTGTTTATTCTTTCTTTCATTTAATAAAGTAAAATAGTATTAAATACTTAAAACTATAAAAAATAATATTCTCTCCCCAAGTTAAAAATTACTAATTTTTTATGAATATGCACATAATTTTTTCTTGTACCTAGATTTTCCATTTAGCAATATATTTTGACCTTCTTTTCTTGTTAATGCAAAGCTACTTCATTATTTTTAAATAGTATATTCCAACTTTGAGTATATCCTAATTTAATTATCCCCATATTCTAGTATATCCTGTGTCTAATTTTTAGTTATTACAAATAATGCTGTAACAAATATCTTGAACAAATTGTTTTGTGTGCTTATGTGACTTTTCCCATGGGATCAATTCCAAGAAAATTAAGTTACTAGATCAAGAGTACATGCATTTAAACTTTCAAGAGAAAGTTTGTCCTTCTTAAAACCGTACTACTTTGTACCTTCATCCAAAGCAAAAAGAAAATAGTACTTAATTTTAGTTACACCTGTACTTTTATTGAATGTTGCCAAAAGTTTTTTACGTCTTTAATTATTAAAGGTTCATTTCTTAGATTTTTTCATTTCTTGTTAAGACATTCCGAGATGTCCACTGGAGGAAGCAAAATTAATCCCTCTTTGAGAACCACTGATTTAATAAATACGGAAGACATACTGAATTTATAGTTCCAATCTTTTCTCAGTAACATATGATAGAATCAGGATTCTGATGTCCTATGCTTCATCTTTAGGGGGGAAAAAAAGAAAAAAAGACATTTGAAAGTACCTTATACAGGGTGCTTATTTTGTTAATCATTCACATGAAAATGACCAGAGTTTTAGATGATTACAATGATATTTTCTGGACAGAAGGAAGAAGGGGATATGAAATTTTTTCAGCTAACTTTCAAAAGTTGGTTAAAGCTTTGACTCAGATAAATTTGAATTTCCTTATTGCCTCCCATTTGACACACAGATGACCTTGAGCAAGATCTAACTTACTGGGTTATTGAGAGAATTAAATGAAATAATAGCTGAACAACAGTGCTGGGACATAGTAAATAAAAAACAATGACATTTAAAGGTCTACATTCCATTGTTTGAAATTCTTGGCAATATGCTACGTGTACTGTATATTTCATTCACCTCCGTCCTTATATTT
The DNA here is from genome assembly GCA_963573935.1 of Arctocebus calabarensis. Lineage (NCBI taxonomy): Eukaryota > Metazoa > Chordata > Mammalia > Primates > Lorisidae > Arctocebus > Arctocebus calabarensis. Next base: position 13,086 of record CAUYON010050608.1, on the reverse strand, counting down.
CATTCACCTCCCGTCCTCCCCAGGTCTGGGACAGCTCTGCAAAATCAAATAGTAGTACTACTTCTGCAGAGAAACCTGAACATGTTTACATTATAATAGATACATTGTGACTGTAAACTGGCCCAGTCAGGTTTTGCCACCAAAGGAATTAAGAAAAATCCTGTTGTTTGGGAGACTTAGGGATTTTGAAATTATTGATAAGAGATTTTGGTCTTGTACTAAGGTAATTAATTAATACCCCTTAAGTATTAAATTGGTCCTTTGCTTATTTAAGTAGCTTGAGCTATAATATAGTCACAAATTCAGTTCAAAGTTGTTTAAATGTGTTAATGGTATCTTTTGAGGAATCTGAATCAAGAATTTTTTACACTACTTTTGTAACTTTTCTATGGAAGTCTGAAACTGTTTTCCCCCAAAAGTTTTAAATTTAAATGTCTCCCACATGAAGTGTGACTAATGTGCTACTGTGCTGGAATTACCACTGTAGAACTATCAGCAGGTAACTGTAGCAGCAGATGAAATCAGTACTTTAGAAGAACAATTTCATTGTAGCCCGGGCAGCCTTTATGGCAGGAGCTTTTGACCAGTATGACTGCAAGTCTGCTAAAATTATATGCAAAATGATGTGTGAATTTTTCTAAGAATAAAAACTATAAATTTCACTGATAGTGAGGTGTCATAGTAAAGTATAACATTAATCAGTCTGTGAAGTCAAAATGTATTAAATCAGTGTTCTCAACCTTCCTAATGCCGCGAAACTTTAGTACAGTTCCTATGGGTCGTGACGTTTAATACAATGTTGAGAACCTCTGTATTAAATGAAGATGAGCAGGCTGGCTTGGCGGCACTACCATGGGGGGCTCCGGAGGAAAGATCAACCGGCCCCGAACGGAACTGAAGAAGAAGCTGTTCAAGCGCCAGCGGGTATTGAATCGGGAGCGGCGACTGAAGCACCAGGTGGTTGGGGCTGTGATAGACGCAGGGCTGATCGCAAGGCACCATCTCAAGAAGCGGGCGTCCAGTGCATGTGCCAACATTACTCTGTCAGGGAAGAAGCACAGGAAACTCCTCCAGTAGATCCGCCTTACCCAGAAAGAGAAGGCGGCCATGGAAATGGAAACTCCTTCAAAACCAACCAGGACTAGTGAAGCACAACCCAAACAGCAAAAGAAGACAAAAGCCCACCAGGACGTACACATGAAGGACCTTGAAGATGAGAGCTAAAGTTCTTACCTGTTGTACCAGAAGTTTCTCAGCTGGAGCCATAAGGACTCCAGATGTTGTTTCAGAGGACTTTGGAGAAAGCATTGCCCCTTTTCAGCTCTGCCCAGATTCCTCTTCCATAATGGCCAACTGACCTTTCCCGTATGGATGTATTATGAGGAAAAAGGATACAGAAGAAAAATGGGAAGGGGCCTGTCTAGCAGTCAACATTTGTAATAAAGCCCTAGAACTCTCAAAAAAAAAAAAAAAATGAAGATGAATTTTAGAGGACTGGTGAATTTGTAAGAACATCATAATGGATAGCTTTCATGAAGAAGAAGAAGTTCAGGGATGCTTATGTTAAGAATAAGTTAAGCCAAAGTAAGATTGACATTCTCTATTAAAATTAGAGGAGCTTAATGAAAAAATGTAGACTCGCTTACTTATTTTGGAACAAATCCCAAACTACTTTAAGATAGTAGCTCTTTCACCAGTAACTTCTTTACCTAATCTCTTTATGGGGTTTATAACTTTATGTTCACTTTTATCTAGTGCTAATAAAAAACTATTGAAAGGCTCAGCATCTGTAGCTCATGTAGCTAGGGCACCAGCCACATATACCAGAGCTGGAGGGTTCGAATTCAGCCTGGACCTGCCAAACAACAATGACAACTACAACCAAAAAGTAGCCAGGCATTGTGGTGGGGGCCTGTAGTCCCAGCTATTTCGGAGGCTGAGGCAAGAGAATCACTTGAGCCCGAGAGTTGGAGGTTGCCGTGAGCTGTGACACCACGGCACTCTACCCAGCGCAACAACTTGAGACTCTGTCTCAAAAAAAAAAAAAAAAAACCTATTGAAAGAAATATAAAAGATCTGCATGAAGAAAACTTAACTATACTGAATGACTTGAAAGATTTGATAAGTGAAAACAAGTGCCTTGTTCTTAAGGGACTCAGTACTATAGAAATCACATTGACCTTTAAGTCTCATGTGATCCTAATTAAAATACCAGTGGGATTTTGTTTTCTTGTTACTCATTCATTTATTTATTGAGAAGGAAGAGAGTTCATGACAAAAAGACTGAAGTTCATTTTGAAGAGTAACATGGGAGAAGTGCCAGGAAAAACCTGAAGAAGAGTAATAAGGCTGGACTCCTTAAAATGTATGAAATTGTAGTAAAGTTTTATGGTGTTTGCATAGAAATCTATAATTCACATACGTTATAGAAAGTAAACACAGTATGTTTGGTTGTCCTACATAGGATCAAGTGGCATTTTAAATTAATACAAATAATTACTTTTTCAATAAATGAGGTTGAGACAGCTTGCCATTTGGGGGAGAAAACTGGCTCTTTTACTAAGAAATATCCAGGTAGATCAAAATCTTAAAAATGAAATAAAAAGTACTAGAATATTGGGGCCCCATATACTGAAGGTGGCGGGTTCAAACGGCCTGGGCGGAACTGCAAAACAGAAAACTAGCCGGGCGTTGTGGCGGGCGCCTATAGTCCCAGCTACTCGGGAGGCTGAGGCAAGAGAATCACCTAAGCCCAGGAGTTGGAGTTTGCTGTGAGCTGTGTGACACCACGGCACTCTACCGAGGATGATAAAGTGAAACTCTGTCTCTACCAAAAAAAACCCAAAAATTTCAGACCTTCCTCTTTAAGATCATTTTATCCTCCGTCTTTTTAAAGTTTCCTCATTGAGGGTTTTATAAAGATTTTTGTTTTAAAGTTTCCTTATTGAGGGTTTTATAAAGATTTTTGTTTTTTAGTTTTTTGTCTGAAAGTATCTTTATTTCATCTTTCTAAAAAGAATTTAATGTAAATGCAATATATATCCAAAGGTACATAAATCATTAATGTGTATAATTAATGATCAAGAAAGAGAACATCTATAACACATGAATATAGGGAAAGGAGCAAGGGTAGGGAGGGAAGAGGGGAAATTGGGGCAGAGGGAAGGTAATTGGTGAGGCCACACCTACGGTGCATCTTAGAAGGGTACAGGCGAACCTTGCTAAATGCAGAATACAAATGTCTTCATATAATAACGGAGAAATTGCCAGGAAGGCTATGTTAATCAGTTTGATGGAAATAGTTAAGATTGTATATGAAACCAGCACATTGTACCCCTTGATTGCATTGTACACAGTTATGATTTAATGATAAAGATGAAAAAAAAGACTTAAAACCCCCCAGACAAAGAACCAAAAGCAGCAACCCACTGGAGAAATCCTCTGCGGTGCCAGAGGTTTTGTTTTCCTTTGTTCTCAATAAAGTTGCTTACTTTTGCTTAAAAAAAAAGCAGAAAAAAAAGAGAAAGAAAATACAAAAACAACAATGAACTACCACATCATACCCACTAGGATGACTACAGTAAAAAAGATGAACAATATCAAATTTTGATGATGTGTGGAGAAAATGGAATCCTCATACACTGATAGTGGGGATGTAAAATGGTGGATCCACTTTGGAAAACTGTTTTCAGCTCCTTAAAAAGTTAAACATGGACTTACCAGATGACTCAGCATCTCCACTCCTAGGTATATATCCAAGAGAATTGAAAATATATGTCCACAAAAGTCTTTTACATGAAATATTCATAACAGCATTATTTATGATAGCCTAAAAATGAAAGCACTTTCTCAAATGTCTATGAAGTGATGAGTAGATAAAGAAATGTGTTATGTCCAATCAATGGAATATTATTTAGTGAAAAAAGAATGAAATATTGATAATACCACAATGTAGATGAACCACAAAAACATTTATGCTACATAAAAGAAGCTAGACAAGAATCATGGTGATACTTGCACAACTCTATAAATTTACTGCATTATGCACAGTGGGTGAATTTTATGATATGTAAACTGTATCATAATAAAGCTAACTTAAGAATCAGAATAGAGGCTCGGCGCCTGTGGCTCAATTGGCTAAGGCACCAGCCACGTACACCTGAGCTGGTGGGTTCAAATCCAGCCCGGGCCCACCAAACAACAATTACGGCTGCAACCAAAAACTGACTGGGCATTGTGGCGGGCGCCTGTAGTCCCAGCTACTTGGGAGGTGGAGGCAAGAGTCTCGTGTGAGCCCAGGAATTGGAGGTTGCTGTGAGCTGTGATGCCACAGCACTCTATCCAGGGTGACAGCTTAAGGCTCTGTCTCAAAGGAAAAAAAAAAAAAAGATAATCAGAATAGAAGTGAAATCAGGGACATGTTAGTCCAAGGTTATGGTGATAATGTCATGAAGAAAACAGCTGAGTAAAAATGAATTAAATGTTTTTCTGAGGGGAGAGAAAGCATCACTGATGAAGAGAAGTCAGGGCAGCCAATAATGAGCAGAACTGACAAAAACATTGCAAATATTCATCAAACTATATGTCAAAATCATTGGCTGACTGTGAGAAGCACAGCAGACCAAGTAAACATTGACAGAGAAACAGGAAAATCTTAACTGAAAATCTTGGCATGAGAAAGGTGTGTGCAAAACGGGTTCCAGAGAGGGGGAGGATGATTGGCAGAAGGGGGGAGGGCATGTGGTGGGATCTCACCTCATATGCACATTGCAAGGGTATATAACAAGCCCCCTAGGTGAGGGGCTCCTTTACAACTGGACCTTTACACTGAAAGTGAGAACAATGTAATCTAAAAATTTGTACTCTCATATTAATTTGAAATAAAAAAAAATGGTCCCAAAGAAGTTCACCAATGAACAAAACAAAGAGCAGAAGTTTGCCAAGACCTTTTGGAGAGGCAAGATGATGTTTTGGGCCTTGTTACCACTGGTGATGAAACACAGGTGTACCAATACCACCTTGAAACAAAGCACTGACGTGTACAACAGAAGTCAGCCAATTCTCCATGCCCAAAAAGTTCTATTAGTCCAAATCAAGAGTCAAAACATGGGGGAGGCACCTATGGCTCAGTGAGGAGGGCGCCAGCCTCATATGCCAGAGGTGGCGGGTTCATACCCAGCCCTGGCCAAAAAAAAATAAATAATAATAAAAAAATAAAATAAATAAAAAAAAAGAGTCAAAACATGATTGGAATTCTGGGAAGATGCAGAGGCTCCTGACCAGAGGGAGAAAAATTGGATGGACTCAGACTCTGAAGTCAAAGGTGGGGAGCTGAGCCAAGAAAGAAGTTTGGCAGGCTGTAACTCCAAGGAAGAGCATTCAAGAAAGCAAATTACAGGTACAAAGCCTATTAACTAGAGGATGGGAGACTCCTCCCCCAAGCAGGAGCCCCACTGCAGGCTATCTGTGAGTGAGCAGGGAGCAAAAGATCTCTCATTTTGCCTTGCTAGAGAGAGTAGCTAAACACCAGGTCTCTTTCTCCATGGAAGTCCCACTTCTGAACCTAGACAACACCCTGCCAGGCATAAAATTGAATAGATATTTTCTCCCACAAGTCCAAACTCCCAGTCCACCCTTCCCCCCCACCTCTTGGTGGTCTGAAGTTCTGCCACCTGCAGAGCACAGAGTGTTTGGTCTTGTCCTGAGAGATCTAGGCTTAGTGTGGACTGCCAACCATCAGGATGGAATCTATGAATAACGGAGAAGAAAGAGGGTGCTTGGTGGGCAGAGGAGCAGTCCCCTCATTATGACTTTGTCTGACCAGTGGTGGTGTTGACACTCAGTTCGGGCTGTGTCTGGTGGGATGGGGTGCAGAATCCCCAGCTTTGACAGCCCCCACAGCAGGAGAGTGGTTGCCCCATGTGGACTGAGTTTGGCAGACAGGGCTGGTCCCCAGCCCCTGCTAGGCTTGCGAGCAGAGGCTTCTCAGGCATGGACTGAGATCTGAGGGCAAGGGTGTGGTCCCTGACTCCAAAAGAACCCTCGAGCAGAGGCTTCCTGGGTGTGAACCAAGACCTGAGGGCAAGGGTGTGGTCCCCTATCTCCAGTGGGGCTGGTGAGCAGAGGCTTACTGGGGAAGGACTGAGAGCTGTGGGCAGGGTGTGGTGCCCTGACTCCAACAGAGCCTGTGAACAGAGGCTTGCCAGGTAGTGGACTGAGACTGGCAGGTGAGGGTGTGGTCACCTGACTCCAACTGGTCTGGCAAGTAGAGTCTAGGTTGGTGTGGACTGAGACAGGTAGGCGGGGGCGTGGCCCCTGGCTACAACTGGGTCTGTGAGGAGAGAAGCAGACAACAGTGTGGACTGAATCTGGCGGGTGGGGGTGTCAATCCCTGTCTCCAACTGTGCTGTTGGAGACCCTTGAATCCCTCTGTGTTGAGCAGAGTTTTCACTGCCTGAGATAATTTAATTGGAACTCATGTCTGGGGCTGTCCACTCAGGGACATTCTGAGGTTAATCTTTGAAGTTCTGTAGTAGAAAAGGACTGAAGGTTGGGGGCTGGGCATTGCAGCTGTTTTTATCTCTTTACAGCAGAGATTTAAACCTAATACCGTGGCTTTTTAGGATAGTAGAGGTTGGCTGATATCAATACAGAGCTAGCTTGCACTATCTCACCAAGTAGGTAATCAGAGTCTCTGGCAAAACTCCGAAAGGGGCCTTTGGAAAGTTGTAGTAGATAAGCCACAATTACAAAGTTTAGTGCTTTGGTAAGGGGCTATCTCTACTACCTGGGAACTCCTATTCAATCTCACCCTACCAGTTCTAATAACTGAACAGTGGAAAATAAACATGGTGCAGACCCAACAGAAGAACTCTGGCAACATGAATAACCAGAGTAGATCAACCCCCATAAGGAATGACAAAGGAGATACAACTAAAGATGCCATGCATAGGCAAAATGTCAGAAATGTCAGAAATTGAATTCAGAATATGGATGGCAAATAAGATAAATCTAATGAAAGAAAAGATAGAAATTGAATTTCAAAGATTGTCTCAAAAAATTAATGAATTCAAAGCCCAAGTCACCAAAGATATGGACATAATGAGAAAAGAGATCACAGAGCTCAAGGAAATGAAAAAGGTAGTCTAGGAGCTCTGAAATATAGTAGAATCCCTCTGTAATACAGTTGACCAGGCAGAAGAGAGGATCTCTAAAACTGAAGACAAACCTTTTGAATGTTCCCAAACGCTCAAAGAGGCAGGCAAATGGAGAGCACAAACTGATCATTCCCTCAGAGAGTTGTGGGATCAATCCAAAAGATCAAACATTCATCTTATAGGAATTCCTGAAAGAGAAGAGGATGGTCCTAAAGGTATAGATGCTCTACTCCAAGAGATCTTGGAGGAGAATTTCCCAAGCATTGCAAGAGATACAGAACTTTAGACAGTAGACAGTTTCAGAACCCCAGCAAGACTCAATCCAAATAAAGCATCTCCTAGACACATTGCAATTAACTTTGCCAATATTAAGACAAAAAAGAAAATTCTGCAAGCAGCCAGATGTAAGAAAAGCATTACCTACAAAGAGAAAAATATCGGAATGACTGCACATCTCTCAGCCAAAACGTTTCAAGCCAGAAGAGGATGGTCATCAACCTTCAATCTCCTAAAACAAAACAACTTTCAGGCCAGGATCCTGTATCTAGCTAAACTGAGTTTCATTTGTAATGTAGAAATCAAATACTTTAATGACATACAAACATGGAAGAAATTTGCCATAACTAAACCAGCTCTCCAGGATATTCTCAGACCCATCCACAATGACCAGTGCAATGCTCTTCCTCTAAAGTAAGCTCACCCAAAAAATTTTGAACAAAACCTAACTTCCACAGTGGTGAAAGGATTAAAAATGTCCACTGGACATCCAAAAATCATGACCCCAAACACAACCATGCTTATCAATTCTATCAATTAATATGAATGGTTTAAGTTGTCCTCTAAAAAGGCACAGGCTGGCTGACTGGATACATAAACTCAGATTGTATATCTGCTGTATACAAGAATCTCGTCTTAGCTTAAAAGATAAAAATAGACTCAGGGTGAAGGGATGGACTTCTATAATTCAGGCAAATGGAAACCAGAAAATAGCAGGGGTTATAATTTTTGTAGCAGATATAATTAGCTTTAAAACAACAAAGATAAAGAAAGATAAGGATGGTCACTACATATTTTTCAAGGGAAACACCCAACATGAAGAGATTTCAATAATTAACATTTATGCACCCTACTAGAATGCTCCTCAACTTATAAAGCAAACTCTAATGGGTATGAACAACTTGACGTCTTCCTGCACTATAATAGTTAGAGATTTTAACACCCCTTTGACAGTGTTGGATAGATCCTCCGAGAAGAAACTAAACAAAGAAATATTAGACTTAAACCTGACCCTAGAACAAATGGACTTTACAGACCTCTACAGAACATTTCATCCTAAGAAAACTGAATATACATTTTTATCATCAGCCCATGGGTCATCCTCCAAAATAGGTCATGTCCATAGGTCTAACCTGAGAAAATTTAAAGGAATAGAAATTATTCCTTGTATTTTCTCAGACCACCATGGAATAAAAGTTGAACTCAACAGCAACAGGAATACTCAAACAAAGTCATGGAAACTAAATATTCTTAGGCTGAATGATAGCTGGGTCAAAGACAAGATTAAGAAGGAAATCACCATATTTTTGGAACAAAATGATAATTAAGACACAGATTATCAAATCCTGTGGGATATTGCAAAGGCAGTCCTAAGAAGGAAATTTATAGCATTGGAAACCTTCATCACAAAAAACAAAAAGAGAGGAAGCCAACAACTTAATGGATCATCTCAAGCAACTAGAAAAGGAAGAACATGCCAACCCCAAACCCAGCAGAAGAAAAGAAATAACCAAAATTAGGGCAGAATTAAATGAAATTGAAAACAAAAGGATCATTCAGAAGATCAATGAAACAAAAAGTTGGTTTTTTGAAATGATGAACGAAATTGATAAACCTTTGGTCAACCTAATCAGAAATAGAAAAGTAAAATCTCTAATATCATCTATCAAAATGATAAAGGAGAAATAACAGATACCACAGAAATTAAAAAAAAAAACCTCAGTGATTACTACAAAAATCTCTATTTCCAGAAATATGAAAATCTGAAAGGAAATGGACCAATACCTGGAAGCACACCACCTTCCTAGACTCAACCAGAACGTATTAGAAATCTTGAAAAGACCTATATCAATCACTGAAATAGTATCTCACAATATGAAATCTCACAAAAAAAGAAAAGCCCAGAACAAGATGGCTTCACATCCAAATTCTATTAAACCTTTCAAGAGGAACTAGAACCTATATTATACAACCTTTTCCAAAGCATAGAAAAAGAAGGAATACTTCTCAACACATTCTATGAAGCAAATATCACCCTGATCCCCAAACCAGGAAAGGATCCAACAAAGAAAGAAAATTATAGACCAAGATCATAATGAGTACCGATGCAAAAATATCCAATAAGATTTTAGCAAATGGAATTCAACAACACATCAAAAAAATTATACACCATGATCCAGTTGGTTTTATTCCAGGGTTACAGGGTTGGTTCAACATATGCAAATCTATAAGTGTAATACATCACATCAATAAAATAAAAAACAAAGACCATATGATTCTCTCCATTAATGCAGAAAAAGCCTTTGATAATATTCAGCATCCTTTCATGATCAGAACACTTAAGAAAAGGCATAGAAGGGCCATTTCTTAAACTGATAGAGGCCATCCACAGTAAACCCAATGCCAGTGTCATACTGAATGGTATAAAAGTGAAAACATTTGTACTCAGATCAGGAATGAGGCAAGGATGCCCACTGTCTCCACTGCCATTCAACATAGTAATGGAAGCCTTAGCCATTGCAATCAGGCAAGAGAAGGCAATCGAGGGTATCCAAATAGTGTCAGAGGAGAGATCAAATTCTCATTGATGATATGATACTAACCTGGAAAATCCCAGGGACTCAACTTCAAAACTCATAGAAGTGATCAAGGAATACAGCGATATCTCAGGATACAAAATCAATACTTACAACTAAGTAGCTTTTATATATGCCAACAATAGTCAAGTTGAAAATATAGTCAAGGGCACTATTACTTTTACAGTAGTGCCAAAGAAGATGAAATATCTGGGAATTTACCTAACAAAGGATGTGAAAGATCTCTATAAAGAGAACTAGAAAACTCTGATAAAAGAAATAGCAGGGGCAGCACCTGTGGCTCAAAGAGGTAGGGCGCTGGCCCCATATGCCAGAGGTGGTGGGTTCAAACCCAGCCCTGGCCAAAAACCGAAAAAAAAAAAAGAAATAGCAGAAGATGTTAATAAATGGAAAAACATACCATGCTCATGGCTGGGAAGAATCAACATTGTTAAAAAGTCTATACTACTGAAAGCAATCTACAGATTTAATGCAATCCCTATCAAAGCACCATTGTCATACTTTGAAGAACTGGAAAAAATATTGGACCCCAGGTCACCTCAACTTTAACCAAGCTTCCCGAAGACACATAGTGATAAACCTGTCCAAAAGTCAAGACAAAAGAAAAGATTCTTCAAGCTTCCAGGAGTAAGCACCAGTTGACCTATAGGGACAAATCTATCAGGGTGACTGCAGACTTCTCAAATGAAACTTTCCAAGCAAGAAGACAATGGTCATCTACCTTTAATCTACTTAAACAGAACAATCTCCATCCCAGAATTCTATATCCTGCGAAGCTAAGTTTTAAAATTGATGGAGAAATCAAATCATTTACTGATATACAAACATTGAGGAAATTTGCCACAACAAGACCAGCTCTATAGGAAATGCTCCAACCTCTTCTACACACTGACCATCACAATGGATCAACAACAAAATAAGAACTCAGAAATTAAAGGACAAAGCCTAACTTCCACCCTGATGCAAAAGATAAAACTAAGCCATGGACTCTCACAAAACAAGATGAATAGAACACTACCACACTTATCAATTATCTCAATAAATGTTAATGGCTTGAGTTTCCCACTGAAGAGGAATAGATTGGCTGACTGGATTAAAAAACACAAGCCATCCATTTGCTGTCTTCAGGAAACACACTCAGCTTCAAAAGACAAATTAAAACTCCAAGTTCAGGGTTGGAAGACAATTTTTCAGGCAAATGGAATTCAGAAGAAGAGAGGAGTTGCAATCTTATTTTCAGATACATGTGGATTTAAAGCAACTAAAGTCAAAAAAGACAAAGATGGTCACTTTATATTGGTCAAGGGAAAAATACCACAAGAAGACATTTCAATTCTAAATATTTACGCACCCAATTTAAATGCTCCTAGATTCTTGAAACAGACCTTACTCAGTCAGAGCAATATATCCTATAATACCATAATAACAGGTGACTTTAACACTTCTCTTACAGAGCTGGACAGATCCTTTGAACAGAAAATAAGCAAAGATATAAGGGACTTAAATGAGACCCTAAACAACTGTGCTTGATAGATGCATATAGAACACTCCATCCTACAGATAAAGAATATACATTCTTCTCATTGGCCCATAGAACATTCTCCAAAATTGATCATATCCTAGGACACAAAAAAAACCTCAATAGAATAAAAAGTATTGAAATTTTACCTTGTCTTTTTTCAGACCACAAGGCACTAAAGGTAGAATTCAACTCCAACAAAAACGTTCAACCGCACACAAGGGCATGGAAACTAAACAACCGTCTGTTGAATGACAGTTGGGTGCAGGAAGAAATAAAACAGGAAATCATTAACTTCCTTGAGCACAACAACAATGAAGACACAAGCTACCAAAACCTGTGGGATACTGTAAAAATGGTTCTAAGAGGAAAATTCATCGCTTTAGATGCCTGCATTCAAAAAACAGAAAGAGAGAGCATCAATAAACTCACAAGCCATCTTATGGAATTGGAAAAAGAAGAGCAATCTAAGCCTAAACCAGCAGAAGAAAAGAAATATGCAAAATTAAATCAGAGATCAATGAAATTGAAAACAAAAGAATCATTCAGAAAATTAATGAAAAAAGGAGTTGGTTTTTTGAAAAAATAAATAAAATAGATCAACCTTTGGCCAGACTAATTAGAAATAGAAAAGTAAAATCTCTAGTCACCTCAATGAGAAATGATAAAGGGGCAATTACAACTGAAGCCACAAAGATACAAGAGATCATCTCTGAATACTACTAGAAACTCTATGCCCAGAAATTTGACAATGTGAAGGAAATGGATCAATATTTGGATTCACACTCTCTCCCTAGACTTAGCCAGGAAGAAATAGAGCTCCTGAACAGACCAATTTCAATTTCAAGAAGTGAGATTACAGAAACAATCAAAAATCTTCCAACCAAAAAATGCCCGATCTGGATGGCTTCATGCCAGAATTCTATCAAACCTTCAAGGAAGAGCTTATTCCCATACTGCAGAAATTATTCCAAAAAATATTCCCCAACACGTTCTATGGAGCAAACATCACCCTGATACCAAAACCAGGAAAAGACCCAACTGAAAAGGAGAATTTCAGACCAATTGCACTCATGAATATAGATGCAAAAATTCTCAACAAAATCCTAGCCAATAGATTACAGCTTATCATTTAAAAAGTCATACATCATGATCAAGTAGGTTTCATCCTAGGGATGCAAGGCTGGTTTAACATACACAAGTCCATAAACTTTATACACCACATTAACAGAAACAAAAGCAAATATCATATGATCCTCTCAATAGATGCAGAAAAAGCATTCAATAAAATCCAGCATCCTTTTCTAATTAGAACACTGAAGAATATAGGCATATGTGGCACATTTCTGAAACTGATCGAAGCTATCTATGACAAACCCACAGCTATTATTTTACTGAATGGAGTAAAACTGAAAACTTTTCCTCTTAGAACTGGAACCAGACAAGGTTGTCCTCTGTCACCATTACTATTCAACGTAGTGCTGGAAGTGCTAGCCAATACAATCAGGCAAGACAAGGAAATAAAGGGTATCCAAAT
>CAUYON010050604.1:0-14189 GCA_963573935.1 Arctocebus calabarensis | reverse complement strand
CACTTTATCGCCCTGGGTAGAGTGCTGTGGCATCACACTGCTCACAGCAACCTCCAGCTCCTGGGCTTAAGCGATTCTCTTGCCTCAGCCTCCCGAGTAGCTGGGACTACAGGCACCCGCCACAGCGCCCGGCTATTTTTTTTTTTGTTTTGCAGTTCGGCCGAGGCCGGGCTTGAACCCGCCACCTTCGGTATATGGGGCCGGCGCCCTACTCGCTGAGCCACAGGAGCCGCCCACCACAGGCTATTTAAAGTTTTAAGTACGCAAGAAAGCAATTTTCATTTTGTTCCACTATTGAGAAAATGAAGTTTATAGCCATAAGCATTTCCTTCATTTACAGCACAATGCAGAGGAACATACTCCTGCCCCAGGAAACATGGCAGCCTGTGGACAACCGTCCAGCTCCACTTGCACGTATTCTTTTGTGTGAAGTCTCGTTGCCACTAACACATGGCAACACGTGGACTCTATGAGCCTTACGGCATAGTGGCTTCCCCATGGTGTCACAATGATGACGAGAATCCTGCAGAAAACCCAGTTCTCTGTCTAGCACTACACAGTAATGGCTTTTAGACCTGAATGGGGTCTCAGTGGGCCTCAGGGGACTTCAACTGGACACTCTTAAACTCCCCTGGAAACTGGTTCAAATCTTCCGATAGGTCTTACAGCATAGTTTTGTAGTTTTCTCTCAATCTATAATCTCCACGTTTCTTGTTAAGTTTAGGCTATTCTTTACATGTGAATCAATCCCGTTACTGTTGGAGTGGGATTTATAGTTTTCATAATAATCATCATATTTGGTTTATCACTCATTTACAGGAAAGTTAGTAATTTATTTCGTAACCAGTCTCTTAGTGAATGTTTGAATTAGTTCTGATAGTTTGGCAATTGATTTATTAAAGTTTGTAGATAGACTGTCACATGATAATTATTTCCTCTTTCTGATATTTACCCTTACTTCTCTCTTCTTCTTCTTCTTCTTTTTTTTTTTTTTTTTTGGTCACCTTTGGAGAGTGCTGTGGCATCATAGCTCACAGCAACCTCAAACTCTTGGGCTCAAGGAATTCTCTTGCCTCAGCCTCCCAAGCAGCTGGGACTACAGGCACCCACCATAATACCCAACTATTTTTTTGTTGTTGCAGTTGTCATTTGTTGTTTAGCAGGCCCGGGCCAGATTTGAACCTGCCAACCTCGGTGTGTGGCTGGCAACCTAACCACTGAACTATGGGTACCAAGCCTACCTTTCTTTTTATTGCCTTTTCTGTTCTTTCTGCCTCCATTTGCTAAAATATCCAAAGCAATATTAAATAATAGCTATATAATCCAATATAATATTTAATTTTCTTGTTTTGCTTATAAAACTTGTTTGTAAGGGACTTGATTTCTTCTTATTCTTTTCTGTTGAAGGATATATGAGTTTTGTTAAATGAAGAAAATGGTTCTCTAGTTTAATGCTCTGGAATGGATTACAGAACATGGAAACTATCTGTACCTTGGAGTATAGAATTTAATCTGTGTGTATGTCTATTTTTTTTTATGCTGTGTATCTTATAAGAATGTAACTTTTAAAATCACAATGTCAGCTCAGTGCCCGTAGCTCACTCTGTGCTTAGGTTGCTAGCTACATGCACCAGGGCTGGTGGGTTTGAACAAAGCCAGGGCCTGCTAAACAACAATTTTCAAATTATGTCAATGGAAGTGTGGAAGAAAATAACATAAATCCTTCTGTAGGAAGAAAGAAAATAATAACAAAAAATATGATTTTCCCCTTTAAGGATAGAAGCACTTATCAGTAAAGTGTTTGTTAGCTGGATTTGAAAGTTCATGAAAAGTTTCCATGACAAAGTCCTTTGCCTTGATTGAACTAACTGTTCTCCAGCTCCTGATACCCAAGGATAAGATAAGAATTTTTCTAGTACTAAAAAATCCTATTAGTTCTGTCCTTGTAGCACCTCAGCAGACCTTTTGTTTAATTAAGGGTCTCTAATACTTATGAAATATTGTTTAGGTAAATTACATTAGTTTAATAGTGGTTTTTATCCAAAGCTATAATGAACGGCTCAAATGTTTAGTGATGTACATGATTCACAGCAAACATCTGAGACCTTCCTTAAAGGTGAATTGTGATCAACTTTTATATTACCACAGCCACCTGATTCCTTCTGCAAGAGTAGATTAAACAAAATAATAAAACAATTCCCGACAGTTTTGGCCCCCCAAATCGGTAACAGGGTGAGATAATTATGTGGCCTTGGATAACCCCACAATGCAATGTAAACCACTCAGGAGTGTACTATGCGAACTTATGTGGCACACGCTATGTCCAGAAGTAGGCACACACTTGTGGGCTATTGCATCACCCATGTTCCTCATTCCCATGCTCTTTTCCTCTCTCTTTCAGACACTCACTCATGGAGAAACCCACTCAAGCTAATTTTCTTCTTTTCCTTTTCCTCCAATCCCCTTCCTCAGCTCTAAGCTTAAAGGCAGATGTGGCCACTCACAGGTTACTGTGCCAGCTGTGCGGGGCCCTCTCTCCCTGCAGGAAAATGGAGCACACTTAGGAAGGTATCTAAGGAAACTGCCTGGAGTGTGCCTACTCTAATTTTTCCCAAGTATAGATACTTTCTAAAGTATATATTTGCTTCTCCTTATCCTCATAATAATTAAAAAAATTTTTTTTTTACAAATTGAGTGTTATTATCTCTTGTTGGAAGTAATCTAAAACATGTTCACCTAGCCCTGGATAATTTAGAATTTAATCTGTGTATATGTCTATTTTTTTTCTAGTTTAAAGGAGTTTCTCATCACGTCGCTTTTATTCAATCAGTTCTCTGAAGGTGCTGAAAATGAGCCCATTGGAAATGAACACACAGATTTATTCTATAGGATAGATGCAAATGCAAAATATTTCCGGTAGAATGATGAGATATTCAAAATTTTAAATTAGCAATCGGCTAAGATCCAGAAGTTTAAATATTTAAACAAATGTTGATGATCAGTTCTAATTATTTTGTCATATTTTTCCGTAAGCTCCAAGAACTTATTTACAAAGAATTCCTTCCGGCTCGGCGCCTGTGGTTCAAGTAGCTAAGGCGCCAGCCACATACACCTGAGCTGGCGGGGTCGAATCCAGTCTGGGCCTGTCAAACAACAATGATGGCTGCAACCAAAAAATAGCCGGGCATTGTGGGGGGCCTGTAGTCCCAGCTACTTGTGAGGCAGAGGCAGGAGAATCGCTTGAGCCCAGGAGTTGGAAGTTGCTGTGAGCTGTGATGCCACAGCACTCTACCCAGGGTGACAGCTTGAGGCTCTGTCTCAAAAAAAAAAAAAAAAAAAAAAAAGAAAGAAAGAAAGAAAGAAAGAAAGAATTCTTTCCTAGCCACTGTAAGAACTACGCATGCAACACATTCTACCTTTTCACACATTTTATGTTCCAATAAAAGAAACAGAAAATATATCATTTAATACGCACATACAGAGTCACGTTCATACACACCCTAGTATGTCTGTGTATGTGTCTGTGTATTTTATGCTGTGTATCTTATAAGAATGTAACTTTTAGGCCCAGCGCCTGTGGCTCAATGGGCTAAGGTGTCAGCCACATACACCTGAGCTGGCGGGTTCGAATTCAGCCCGGCCCGCCAAACAACAATGACAGCTGCAACCAAAATATGGCCGGGCATTGTGGTGGGCACCTGTGGTCCCAGCTACTTGGGAGGCGGAGGCAAGAGAAAAAAAAAAAGAATGTAACTTTTAAAATAACAATATCAGCTTAGTGCCAGTAGCTCTCTCTGTGGTTAAGGTGCCAGCCACATGCACCAGGGCTGGTGGGTTTAACCCGGCCAAGGTCTGTTAAACAACAATAAATAAATAAAATAGCAATATCTATGATTATTTGAATTTATTTCTATGTTGATAGGATTGAAGTACTCACTGCAATGCTTTATTCCTGACTTTCCATGCTCTGCTTTCCATCCCTTGGCTGGAGGGAAACCTGTCTGAGGAGTTTCCCTGGAAGGCTGTGTGGGTGGTAAGCTCCAAGGTCATGCACGTCTGAGCATGTGCCTGTTGCTTTTCATGGGACATACAACCTGCCTGGTGCAAATTGTTGGATAACAGCTTTCCCCCTTAAAATTATGGCTTTTATGTTGTGGCAAAGGCTAGCTTGACTTTTCTTCCTTTGTAGGTAAATTTTTTATTGCTGCTTTGTTTCCAGGATTAATTTCTTATCTTGAAGTTCATTATTTGCTTCCATGTATGTCTGGGAGCTGGTTTTCTGCCATTAATTCCACCTGTCTCTTACCGAGTCTTTTTGATCTAATTGTTTCTGTTTTTAGTTCAGGCAAGTTTTTTCTTCCTTTATTTTTATGACTGTGCTTCTTTTCTATTTGTTTTGGTCCTTTCTTTCACATAAATTATTCACATATTGGATGTCTGATCTCTGTTTTCAGTATCTCTTATTTCTTTTTCATTATTTTATCTCTCTTCCCTTTCTTTAACTTTCTGGACGAGCACCTTAGTTTTGTCCAAACATTATTGATTTAATTTCTTACTATGCTGATTCTACACTGCATGCCCTTCAATTCTCTTTCAGTTTCTGTTATCACACGTCTGCTATCACAACGTCTTTCTTGCTTTCGTCAATTTTTAGTATGCTTGGGTCTTAACTAGAGTCTTCCAAATCAGATGACTTCCTTAAATTTCTTGTCCCAGACATGTCCATCTGGGCCTGCCCTGCTCACAGTCCCTTCTAGAGGACTCTGGAAGGCAAGTATAACATATCAAAGATACTTTCTATCCTTCCTCCCTAGCCTTGACTGATTGGACCATAGATGGTCATTTGAACGAAAGAGGCTTCATCTTTCATGAATTTGAACAGAGAGGAGAGAAGGTAAGTTGTTTAGGCACTATTTCATAGAAATCATTTTTAAAAATTTCAGAATACTATGGGGATACACACATTTTAATTTACATAGTTTGCTTTTGTACACTTTAAGTTAAAGATAAAAGAGTGTTCTTCAACCAAAAAGTTGTATTGAAACTGTTAGGTGTGAATTTACTTATCTCGTCCTCCCACCTCCCAACTGCTTAGTTTCCAATGAGTATTTACTTCCATATATGCACATAGTCTTGATCAATTAGTTACAATTTGGTATTGAGTATATGTAGTGTTTGTTTTTCTATTCTTGTGATACTTCACTCAGAACATAGAATTCATTTTTAGAGAACTTAGTTAATGAGAGCTCAAAACAGATGTGTAGTGGACTCTTACTCATCTATGAAAGAAGCATCATACTTAAAACTCTCTGTTCCTTGCCTGAATTTTGACTCTGGACCCCATCTCATTAGCTTGGTGGGAAATTCACTTAACTTTTTAAAAAGTGAATTTAATTCTAGGTCACTCAGAGGGGAGTCTTACAGAAGTTTAAGGCATTGGGATGGATGCTCTAGGCATTGGTTCTTGGTCGAGGTATCTTGCTTAGAATCTTCAGGTCCTGGGTTCTGCTGTTTCTGTACCAGGCTTGGAATGTGCAGTTAGTTCTTTGGCGTAACTGGGGACCTCTGAGCAATTCTTCTTGGCTTGTGTCTGCAGGCTGTGCCAGGGGACGGCTCTGGTCTCAGCTACATGCAGAATCACTGGACTCCTGTCCCCCAGGCAGGCTTCTGGGAAGCTTCTTTGGTTTTAGAGAATATACTCACTGTTCCTTTGTGTTCCCTCAGAGAAACTTTTCTCCCTCAGGACATTTGACAAATCTCCAAACTGTCTCAGGCTTTGGAGCAACGGCCAGGGAGGGAGGCATTGTTGCGACTTCTACTTTCTGCCCTGACACAAACCTCCATGAGAAAGGAAGCATAGAGGCAGCTATGCTTGAAAGAACAAAGGAGGAAAAACAAGTTGGTATTATGTAATAGTCCGGTATTTTATTGCCTCTGGAACTCCATATTCTTTTACATACTTTACATTAAAAAAAGAGACTCCCCTTATAGTTACTATTGTTTGTCTTACTCAAACTTGACCTGTGAGATTCTATCCAGGATTGGTGTGCATCTTCAAAATGGGTAAATGTATTTTTCTTGGGCATTCTCACTTTCTACTTGGATGTGTTTAGAATGTTACACCTGACTGGAGCTAGAGACTGTTTCCTTCCTCAGCCATAGGACAGCCTGAGGGGAAAGAGCAGGTTGTTAAGCTTTGGGCGGTCCTGATGGGATGTGTGGCATAGGTGGCTCTGTCCCGGGAATGACTGTGCCGGGACCCAGGCCTACCACAGCTATGCCCCTTCCTCAGAGCCTGCCCACCATTCCAGGGAAGAGTCCCGACAAGTCTCTCCTGGGCATTGCTGGCAGTGGTCTCAGGGCTGATCCTTGCTACATGGGCAGGTTGTGCCTCCTTCTTCCACTGCCGCTGCTGTGGTTTGGAGCTCATGTCCCCAGGCTCCCCAAGACCCTGTCTTCTTGGTCCACTGTTCTGAAGTTTCTCCAAAGGAGGAGACTTGGGTTTTCTTCTACTTCCCACCCAGACAAACTAATTTTCTCTGGGAAGTGATTTGAACATTGCCTCTTGCCCTCTTGATTTGGGTTGCTACTATCACTATCTCTAGAAGAACTTTCTGGCTTGTTGATGGTGCCTTTCCTTAATTTTAAGCACCAATGAGATTTGCCCTGCTTTTCTATTTCCTTAGTCATTTTGGACACTTATGCTCAGCTCTCCTTTTTTTTTGAGTTGAACATCTTTTTCCATTTCTCCCCCATCAGTTATCTGTTGCCTTTAACATCTAAATAGATAACACATTCTTCTATAATTATAATATGAAAATGTCTATGAACAAAACAGATACTGTTTTCCTGGAAAAATGTGTGGAAAGAGTGGTTCCAAGCAGGTTCATGTAAGTTTTTAAGCAGTTGCATCTGCACAGTCAGATGTAGTCAGTATTTGGGGACAGAGATGAATGTCTGCAATCCATGCATCTCTTTGACTTCTCTTTACTGTCTAAGTAATCATTCGGTGCTCTTCTCCTTTAATTCTTCCAATTTGATTTGGATTTTATATATTACCCCAAAGCCTTCCAAAGTGCCATTGACTTTGATAGCTATAGTTCAAGAAAAATTTTCTCTGAGAATTTGGGTCCCTTTGAGCTCCCCCCCAGTCTGGGATACCAACATCTGGTGAAAGTGCGGATGAGGAAGCCTGTGGGTCCTGTGAGGCAGAGGATTCCCCTCATCCCCCGCCCCTGGCAGGGCTCTACACCCCTGAGCCTGGCTGATGCAGCTTGCCACCTATGGTCACTGAGTCACCTAAAAGCTGAGCATCCTTTTAAAAAATATCTCTGGACTTTTAATGCCAAAATACTGTCTCATGCCTGTAATCCCAACACTCTGGGAGGCCCAGCCAGGTCGATTGCCTGAGCTCACAGGTTCAGAGACCAGTCTGAGCCAGAGTGAGACCTTGTCTCTAAAAATAGCTGGGTGTGTGGTGGATGCCTGCAGTCCCAACTACTCAGGAAGCGGAAGCAAGAGAATCGCTTGAGCCCAAGAGTTTCAAGTTGCGGTGAGCTATGACGTCATGGGACTCTACTAGGGGCAACAAAGTGAGAGTCCATCTCAAAAAAAAAAAAAAAGAATTTCTGGACTTTTAATTTTTTTTATTAAATCATAGCTGTGTACATTAATGCAATCATGGGGTACAATGTGCTGATTTCATATACAATCTGAAATATTTTCATCAAACTGGTTAACATAGCATTCATAGCATTTTCTTAGTTATTATGTTAAGACCTTTATATTTTGTATTCAGTAAGTTTCACCTGTACCCTTCTAAGATGCACCATAGGTAGGATCCCACCAATTACCCTCCCTCCACCCAACCTCCCCCTCCCCTCCCCTCCCTTGCCCCTTTCCCCACATTCTTATGCTATAATTGGGTTATAGCCTTCATATGAAAGCTATAAATTAGTTTCATAGTAGGGCTGAGTACATTGGACACTTTTTCTTCCATTCTTGAGATACTTTGCAAAGAAGAGTATGTTCCAACTCCATCCATGTAAACATGAAAGAGGTAAATTCTCCATCTTTCTTTAAGGCTGTGTAATATTCCATGGTATACATGTAACACAATTTATTAATCCTTTCATGGGTCAATGGGTCCTTGGGCTTCTTCCATGACTTAGCAATTATGAATTGGGCTGCAATGAACTTTCTGGTACAGATGTCTTTGTTATAATGTGAGTTTTGGTCTTCTGGGTATATACCTAGTAAAGGAATTATAGCATCAAATGGCAGGTCTATTTTTAGATCTCTAAGTATTCTCCAAACATCATTACAAAAGGAACGTATTAGTTTGCATTCCCACCAGCAGAGTAGAAGTGTTCCCTTTTCTCCACATCCATGCCAACATCTCTGGTTTTGGGATTTTGTGCTGAGGGCTAATCTTACTGGGGTTAGAAGATATCTCAAAGTAGTTCTGATTTGCATTTCTCTGAGGATTAAGGATGATGAGCGTTTTTTCAAGTGTCTGTAGGCCATGCACCTGTCTTCTTCAGAGAAGTTTCTCTTCAAGTCCCTTGAAAGATCACTTGTTCTTTTTTTGCTAATATTTTTGAGTTCTCTGTGGATTCTGGTTATTAAACCTTTGTCTGAGGTATAACCTGCAAATATCTTCTCCCATTCTGAGGGATGTCTGCTTTACTTACTGTGTTCTTGGCTGTGCAGAAGCTTTTTAGTTTGATAAGGTCCCAGTAGTGTATTTTTGATACTGCTTCAATTGCCCAGGGGTCCTCCTCATAAAATATTCACCCAGGCTGATTCCTTCAAAGTGTTTTCCCTGCACTTTCTTCTAGTATTTTTATCGTTTCATGTCTTAAGTTTAAATCTTTAATCCAGTGAGAGTCTATCTTAGTTAATTGTGAAAGGTGTGGTTCCAGTTTCAGTCTTCTACAGGCCGCCAGCCAGTTCACCCAGCACCATTTGCTAAATAGGGAATCTTTTCCCCACTGAATTTTTTTAATTGGCTTGTTGAAGATAAAATAATAGTAAGTAGCTGAATTCATCTCTTGGTTCTCTATTCTGTTCCATACATCTACCTCTCTGTTTTTGTGCCAGTACCATGCTGTTTTGATTATTATCGATTTATAGTATAGTCTGAGGTCTGGTAGCTTGTTCCTTCTGCTTTGTTTTTATTTCTGAGTAATGTCTTGGCTATTCAAGGTTTTTTCTGATTCCATGTAAAATGAAGTATTATTTTTTCAAGATCTTTAAACTATGACAATGGAGCTTTAATAGGGATTACATTAAAATTGTATATTGCTTTGGGCAATATGGACATTTCAACAATGTTGATTCTTCCCAGCCATGAGCATGGTATAATTTTCCATTCGTTAACATCTTCAGCTATTTCTTTTCTTAAAGTTTCATAGTTCTCTTTATAGAGGTCTTTCACGTCCTTTGTTAGGTAAACTCCCAAATATTTCGTCTTCTTTGGTATTATTGTGAATGGAATAGAGTCCTTGACTGTTTTTTCAGCTTGGCTATTGTTGGTATCTATAAAGGCTATAGATTTATGAGTGTGGATTTTGTAACCTGTGACACTGCTGTATTCCTTGATCACTTCTAAAAGTTTTTTAGTAGAATCCTTGGTGTTTTCCAGGTATACAATCATATCATCTGTGAAGAGTGAAAGTTTGATCTCTTCTGACCCTATATGGATACCCTTTATCACCTTTTCTTCCCTAATTGCAATGGCTAGAACTTCCATGACAATGTTAAAGAGCAGTGGAGACAGTGGGCAACCTTGCCTGGTTCCTGATCTGAGTGGAAATGATTTCAATTTAAGTCCATTCAATACAATATTAGCTGTGGGTTTGCCGTAGATGGCCTCTATCAGTTTAAGAAATGTCCCTTCTATACCAATTTCCTTAAGTGTTCTGATCACGAATGGATGCTGGATATTATAAAAAGCTTTTTCTGCATCAATTGAGAGAATCATATGATCTTTGTTTTTTAATTTGTTTATGTGCTAAATTATATTTATAGATTTGCGTATATTGAACCAGCCTTGAGACCCCGGGATAAAATCCATTTGGTCATGGTGTATAATTTGTTTGATGTGTTGCTGGATTCTGTTTGTTAGGATCTTGTTGAATATTTTTGCATCAATATTCATTAATGATATTGGTCTATAATTTTATGTTCTTGTTGGGTCTTTTCCTGTTTTGGGGATCAAGGTGATGTTTGCTTCATAGAATGTATTAGATACTATCCCTTCTTTTTCTGTATTTTGGAAAAGGTTGAGTAATATAGGTACTAGTTCCTCTTTGAAGGTTTGTTAGAATTCTGATGTGAAGCCATCTGGTCCTGGGCTTTTCTTTTTAGGGAGATTTTGTATAGTTGATGTTATTTCAGAACTTGACATAGGCCTGTTTGACATTTCCACTTGATTCTGGCTGAGTCTTGGAAGGTGGTGTGCTTCCAAGTATTGCTAAATTTCCTTCAGATTTTCATATTTCTGAGAGTAAAGTTTCTTGTAGTTTTCCGTAAGGATTTTTTCAATTTCTTTTTTTTTGTTTTTGAGACAGAGCCTCAAGCTGTCACCCTGGATAGAGTGCTGTGGCATCACAGTTCACAGCAACCTCTAATTCCTGGGCTCAGGTGAGTCTCTTGCCTCCACCTCCCAAGTAGTTGGGACTACAGGCACCCACCAAACTGCCTGGCCATTTTTGGGTTGCAGCCATCATTGTTGTTTGGCAGGCCCAGGCTGGATTTGAACTGACAGCTCAGGTGTATGTGTCTGGCGCCTTAGCCCATTGAGCCACAGGCGCCGAGCTGTTTTTTTGAATTTCTGAGGAGTCTGTTGTTATTTCATCTTTACCATTTCTAATTGATGAAATTAGAGATTTTACTCTTTGTTTCTTGGTTATGTTAGCCAAAAGTTTATCTATTTTATTGACCTTTTCAAAAAACCAACTTTTAGATATATGGATCTACATTTCTAAAGAAAAAAGATGTATAATCCTTTTGTTTTCAATTTCATTTAATTCTGCTCTAACTTTGGTTATTTCCTTTCTTCTGCTGTGTTTGGGATTGGAATGGTCTTTCTTTTCCAGTTGCTTGAGATGTCCCATTAAATTGTTAACGTCCTCTCTCTCTGTTTTCTTCAGAGAGGCTTTCAGTGCTATAAATTTCTCTCTTAGGACTGCCTTTGCAGTATCCTAAAGGTTCTGATAATTCGTGTCTTCATTGTTGTTTTGTTCCAAACATTTGGTAATTTCCTTCTTTTTTTTTTAAATTTTATTTATTTTGCAGTTTTTGGCCTGGGCCAGGTTTGAACCTGCCACCTCCAGCATATGGGCGCCCTACTCCTTTGAGCCACAGGTACTGCCTGGTAATTTCCTTCTTAATCTTGTCTATGATCCATTCATCATTCAGCATAAAGTTATTTAGCTTACGTGTTTTTGTATGAGTATGCAGATTCCTGTTGTTACTGAGTTCAACTTTTATTCTGTGATGGTCTGAGAAGATGCAAGGAATAATTTCTATTCTTTTAAATTTGCTGAGGTGATGTGATCAATTTTGGAGTATGTTTTGTGGACTGATGAGAATGTGTATTTAGTTTTGTTAGGATGAAACGTTCTGTAGGTGTCTATTAAATCCAAATCCTGAATGATTAAGTTTAAATCTAAAATTTCCTTGCTTAGCTTCTTATTGAAGGATCTATCCAACACTGCTAAAGGAGTATTAAAATCTCCAAGTACTATGGAACTAGAGGAATTCAAGTTGCTCATGTCTGTTAGAGTTTCTCTTATAAATTGAGGCACATTATGGTTGGGTGCATAAATATTAATAATTGAAATATTGAGTATTACCCTTAACAAATATGAAGTGTTCATCTTTATCTTTCCTTATCTTTGTTGGTTTAAAGCCTATTTTGTTGTGAATAAGATTGCAACACCTGCTTTTTTCTAGTTTCCATTTGCCTGGAATATTGATGACCATCCCTTCACCCTGAGTCTATATGTATCTTTTAAGGTAAGATGAGATTCTTGTATGCAGCAGATATCTGGCCTGAGTTTTTGTATCCATTCAGCTAACCTGTGCCTCTATAGAGGACAATTTAAGCCATTCACATTAATTGAGAATATTGATAAGCCTGGTAGAATTTGGGGTATTGAGGTTTTCAAAAGTCCAGTGGACATTTTTAATCCTTTTGCCAATGTAGAGGTTGGAATTTGATCAAAAGTTTCTGAGTGAGTTTACTTTTGTGGTGAAGGATTGTGCTGATGGTTATGGAGGATAGGTCTGAGAATGTCTTGGAGAGCTGGTTTAGTTATGGCAAATTTCTTCAACATGTGAATGTCATTAAAGTATTTAATTTCTCCATCATAAATGAAACTCAGTTTAGCTGGATACAGGATCCTGGGTTGAGTTATTTTGTTTTAGGAGATTAAAAGTCAATGACCACCCTCTTCTAGCTTGAAAGTTTTTAGCAGAGAGATCTGCAGTCATTCTAATATTCTTCCCCTTGTAGGTTATGGTTTTCTTATGTCTGACTGCTTTCAGAATTTTCTCCTTCATATTAACTTTAGTGATGTGCCTGGGGGATGTCTTATTTGAGTTGAGTCATGCTGGGGTTCTGAAACTGTCTGCTATCTGAATTTCAGAATCTCTCAGCATGTCTGGAAAGTTCTCTTACATAATCTCATGAAGAAGAGCCTCTGTGCCTTGTGAAGCCACTTCATCACCTTCAGGGATCCCTATAAGGTGAATATTGCCTTTCTTCGAATTATCTCAGAGTTCTCTGAGAGAATGATCCAGTTTTGCTCTCCATTTCTCTTCCTCTTTAAGAGTTTGGGAACATTCAAAAGCTTTGTCTTCAATGTCAAAAATTCTTTCTTCTGCTTGCTTCATTCTGTTACTTAGGGATTTTACTGTATTTCTCAGATCTTTGAGGGCTGCAAATTCTTGTCTCAATGTGTCAAAATCTTTGGTGATTTTGTCTTTGAATTTGTTGAATTTTTGAGACAACTTTTGAAATGCTTCTTGAATTTCTAATTCCAACTTTTCCTCTATTCTATTGATTTTATTTGAAATCCAAATTCTGAATTCGGTTTCTGACATCTCAGCTATCTGTTTATGAATGGGATCTTCAGTTGTGTCTACCAAATTGTTCCTTGGGGGGTTGATCTACTCTGGTTCTTCATGTTACCGGAGCTTTTATGCTGATTCCACCCCATGATTATTTTACACTGTTTGGCTAGATCAGCAGATAAGTAGAAGTTGGGTTGGGGGCTCCAAGAGTAGTGATTGGCCAGTCTTTTGCCAAAAAGCTCGGACTGGTATCTGTACCTTTTCCCCTAGAGCTTTGCCAAGGACCTGTACAGTGCTACAGCCTGAGAAACTGTGGGCCTTGTTGGTGTGGTGAGGCTAAATGGCTCTGTCTTATTTTCAGCTGGCTGCTGTCCTACCCTAGTGATTCAGTTACTCTGGATTGAAGTCTCAGCTGTGGAGAAATACCACCAGTTAAGTCACCCCAAGCCACATAGGCAACAATTGGAAAAGGAAAATCAAACCTTTCCACAACCACACACGCAGTGTACCACTTTGGATAGTCCTCAGATGATTGGCCCAGTTCAAGAGGCCCAAATCAATTGTCCTAGTCAGCACCAGTCTCAGGTGGTAGAGTTCAAAATGTCCTGACAACTAGATAGCAGGGGTCTACTGGCAGCTCGAGTATGACTCGCTCCAGTGCTCCATGAGGTCAGAAGGACCCACCCAGCAAATAAATTAGTCTGGGAAGGTTGATGTCTTCTTCCCCACCTTGCACCTCTGTCACACCCAGTCACTGGTAACCCTGCAGGGTTGTGACCTGGTTCCCTCCAATGATCAGATGCTCCAGGGATTTGTGCCTGCCTGAGTCACAGGGAGATCTATGTCTCCTCAGCCAGGCCCCCATACTCAGCCCCCATCAGGAAGGGGGAGGTGAGGCCTGACAACCTCAGGTGCTTAATGAGGGCTGGGGTATTTCACTTAGTTCCAGCCTTGCCCCTGATTGATGTTGCTGACATAAGAGAACAACTTTGCAGAATTTGTTTCTGTCCTGGCTATATTCCCCTGTGAATATAGGGGACTGTTTGAGCAACTCTGCCCTATCTGTCCCACTGCCCAATCTCGGCTACAGTTCCTGTTACGGTGGA
>CAUYON010050600.1:0-13147 GCA_963573935.1 Arctocebus calabarensis | reverse complement strand
AGCTCACAGCAACCTCCAACTCCTGAGCTCAAACAATTCTCCTATCTCTGTCTCCCAAGTAACTGGGACTACAGGCACCCACCACAACGCCAGGCTATTTCCTGGTTGCAGCCGTCATTGTTGTTTGGTGGGCTTGGGCTGGATTTGAACCCGTCAGCTCAGGTGTATGTGGCTGGTGCCTTAGCCGCTTGAGCCACAGGTGCCGAGCCAGTCAAGGCCAAGGCTACTTCTAACGTCCTACAACATACAGAACAAATCCCCACAACCAAGACTTTTCCAGCCCATGTTAACAGTGCTAAAGTTGAAAAGCCCTATTTTAGCCTGAGACATCCCAGGTGGCACCTGATACCTGGGCAAAGTACCGCCAACCCCTTCCTTATATTTTAGACTAAAAACCAAACAGCATTTTTGTCTAGTTCAGACTGCTGACTTAGATGAAGTCCCAGTTGCCTTTGTTAAAATTCCCCTTTGCTCCAGTTCAGGGGTGTCCAAACTGTGGCCTGGTGGCCTCCGTGCTAACCTTATGAGGACCTTTTTTGCTTATCTGTGGTGTTGGGTATCATGAAAAGCATGCCTGGACCCTTTCTTTTGCTAATTAATTTTCATCAGTGTTTGTCTGTTTAGCGTGTGGGCCAAGACAATTCTTCCAATGTGTGGCAGAAAAGAAAAAAAGTTGGACACTCCTGCTCTCGCGTCATCTCAATTTACACATTTATGCGACACTTACAATGTCCAAACCCTGTTTGAAAGCACTCTGTAAATATTGACTTAGATGATGTCGGTTCTGTAACCATTATCCTGTTTTTAGAAGTGAGGATCTGGAGCCGGAAAACTAAGTTTTCATCTGGCCACACAGCTACGAAGTGCAGAGCCAGGATACAAACTCAGGTGCGGCGTCTAAGTTGTCCAGAGTCTGTGTTCTGGGTATTACCCTAGCATTCACTGTGTGGTAAGAGTAAATCCCACCTTCCGAAATCCCATCACATTTTTCTCCATCCATTCTCCAAAGTCCAATGTCATCAGTAAGACTCCTGCATCTCCCATCATCTCAAGTCCAATGGTGTTCCCCAAACCATGTAGTTAAGCAGCAGCAGATATGGGATTAGGAGTCTGTCTCCCAAACCTGGGTTCTTTCCCTATCCCTCTGCCGACTGGGAAACAGACATCTCACACGTTTCACATGGGAGCTAGAGAGCATAAAAGTGAACACAAAACCATCTCCACGTTCACACAGCATGGAGTACAGTTCAGACTCCAAGATGGCTGGACCACAAGGATGAACTTGTACATGACCACAGGCCAATTTCCACCCACAGAGGATGATTTGATTCCTTGTCAGAACGGCTGTTTTGTTTTGTTTTTAAAGCAAATTGAATTTGTTGTCGATATTTTCAAAACTGGGAAAGTACACATGCAGCATTTTTTTCCTGTTTCTGGTTTCTCCTGAAAAGCCAGGCAGATCTGTCAACACCTGTTGATGTACATTCCTGCAAGGCAAAAATTGGCATACTTTCTCCAGTTCAGCGGCTTGAGAGACACACAAGTTATGCCAGCCAAGCTTCTCTGTGCTGTAAGATTGCAAGTATTTGGTTATACGACGGCATGACCTTCGTTTAGATTAGGACAGGAGCTCAGACTATGACTGGGATTCTGGGAGTTCTGTATCTTTGCACATAGAATCAATCCTTTGCTGTTTTGTGGTTTCTGTCCCCCATACCTTTCCCTAAGCGCTCATGGCCTTTATGTGCAAAGCAGGAAAACCCTGGTTGATTGCCCTTAGCTGGGAGGGAAGAAAACCACACTTCAAATCGGCATGTTACAAGTTGAAGGTTAATGCGTGACCAAGACTCTTTCTGTCGGAGCCTTACTTGGGGTTATTGCAGTGTCTCTCCTGAAACTTCACTCCTCCACCACAGGTCCGGGAGCATTCTGACCACTTGGACCAGGCGGACCACTGACCGTGGACGGGTCGGGGTCCCAGCTCCCCAAACTTTACGCACTGGCCTTGCCGACACCACTGCAAAAGAAAGTATCACATGGTTCCCGTTAGAGACCCCCCAGGAAAGCCCAGGGGATGCAAACACTCTCATAGTAATAGAAAAAAATTTAAAAAATCAAGTCTGTTGGACAAAAGGAAAACACGATTTGATAGAGTCCTTGGGCTTTATAAACACAAAGTTACTCTGCATTTTCTGTGTGCGTTTTGAAAGACTGACATCTAGAAAAAAAGTGGCTTCTCGGTCTCTTTTCAACAGGCTGAGTATTACATGTTCTGTGAAGTGAAATGTTCAAATAAGATTCCACCTAACAGCGAAGGCCACACTGATCAAATTACCAGGCAGCCTCTCCTCGCCACTCAGAAACAACGCTACACAAAGAACAATCTGGATCATTCCTTCAAAGAGCAAGCATTTTTAGGATAGTACTACAACTTATCCATCGGTTTGAATGACAATCTCATCATCCAAACAGATCCAAGCACACGTGCCTTATGTTTTAGCTTACTCCAAGCCACCTCTACAGGGCGTTGCTTTGGAAACCGAGTAACTTCCAATCTGCACAAATTGCACTTTTCACATAACATCCTTCGTTCTTTTGTGTATATTAAAGGTCCCTTCTTCAGACCCTATGCCGGCTTCGCACTCTTTCTTTTGTCTTTGATGAATGAACTCTGGGCCTTTCACTTGCCTGTGATCTGTACGAGCGAGGGGGAGAGCTATTTTCTGTACTAACCTTTCCATCTGAGGTCTCCTTTGTAACAATAAATTCCAGGCTGCTGGTCATCTCTGCCTTGGGGGTTGCATTGACCTCTGAGAGTGTTGGTTTTTTCCTGTGGGTGCTTTTATTATGAGCAAGTTATGCATGAGTTAGCATAACTGCACTCTTTCCTAAAAGCCTCTGCAATTAGATTCCAAAGTTTGGAGTTTGGATCATGCCAGATTTTGAGGAGGAGTGGGGGGTTTAGTTACAAGATTATGGGAAGCTTGTTTGACTTTCCAATCTTCAGTTTTCCCCCATGATACCCTTGGCTCTGTGGCTGTTTATTGTGTGGTTTGGTTGTGAGTGTTCTTTGTCTAGGTTAAGACACTGCTTCCTTTCTGCAGATTACTGCCATGTGCTGATTAATTCTTCTGTTTTTACGTTTGGTTTTCCCTGGATTAATCGCCATTTCAGAGTTTACATGAAATCGCAAAACATGGTTAAGCATTTTTGGGGGCAAAAGCAATAGGTCATTTGAGGATTTTGTCTACCATATGTATGCATGTTGCCTACCAGGGATTACAAGGTCTCTACATGACTGAACTCAATGGGTGAGACAAAATAAAAATAATAATAACAGCAGCCAACAACAGGCATAAAAACAGCAGCAGCTACAGCTTATTTAGTTGCTTCTATATGTCAAAAATGGTGCACAGCACTTCACACGCACTATCTCATATCATCCTTGCAAAGCATTTAGGAGTTAAAAACGATTTTTCGGATGAGAGCAATTCAGCAAAGAAATACTCACGACCTGGCTCAGAGTCACACAAACCACCCACATAAAGCTACCTCCAGAGCTACCAAAGTAGCAGAGATTGGATTTAACTCAGTTTCTAAAGCTCCTATGGGGGCATGCTCAATTTCTCATCTCAAAGGCAAATTATTGACCAATCGTAATTCTAATTCTTAATTCTAATCTAATTTTGTTTTTGGAAATGTATTTCCAACTAGTTGCTGACTGATTGTCTCCTACTTGCTTTTCTTTCTTTCATTGTTTTTTCCCCCCTGAGAAAAGTCTCACTCTGCCACCCTGAGTAGAGTGCCGTGGCATCATAGCTCACAGCAACCTCCAACTCTAGGGCTCAATCGATCCTCTTGCCTCAGCCTCCTGAGTACCAGATGCCCGCCACAACAACTGGCTAGTTTTTCTATTTTTAGTAGAGACAGGGGTCTCACTCTTGCTCAGGCAGGTCTTGAACTCCTGAGCTCCAGCCATCCACCTGCTTCTCCATTTTCAATCAGTGTAGAAATCAGGAATAGACAAGAAAATACAGACACGCACACATCCACCTGCATATATAAAACTAAACAAATAAAACGCAAATACGAAATATGTACACATAGCATTTTATCCATCTTTCCATAGGTACATATTTACAGTGCTACTTCTAGTTTCAAATTGAACAGCCGTGACCTGAGCCAGTACCTCTTAGGAAAAAGCATGCACAGACCTTCCTTCCCTTGCACACATATCTCTAGATAAAAGTATGAGGCTTTGATGTCCCCACACATCTGCTGAGTATTCACAGAATAAACATGGCTGAATGATAAAGGCCCTGGAGAAGAAAGAGGGAAGACACAAGTGGGTTTCAGTTACAGCAGACCCAAGAAAACA
The DNA here is from genome assembly GCA_963573935.1 of Arctocebus calabarensis. Taxonomy (NCBI): domain Eukaryota; kingdom Metazoa; phylum Chordata; class Mammalia; order Primates; family Lorisidae; genus Arctocebus; species Arctocebus calabarensis. The sequence continues at coordinate 8,769 of CAUYON010050600.1, read as the reverse complement.
CTGGTCAAGCTCTGTGTTAGTCACTCCAGACATAACTGGGAGTGTCCTTCATTGAAAACATAGCGATCACCCATCATGATCATAGGGATCACCCATCATGATCATAGCGATCACCCATCGTGATCATAGCGATCACCCATCATGATCATAGCGATCACCCATCATGGAGGTGGTTCTTAGGGCTGAAGATGCTCCCTGCCAAAAGACCTTAAGGTACCAACTAGCTGCAGACGGTTCTTAACCCTCAACGGGACAGTCACTACAAGCGATGGGGATCTATGTCAGAAGTTCAATGACAGGCCCTATGAGATAACAGGAGGCCTTAGTCTGGAGGGACAGTCATTTCCTTATTACTCATGGGAACTTGTGCTTCCTGAGGCTTTTACATCCTGCACCAAGTTTAAAAGGCAAATGGTAAACAAGGAGCCTATTAGTTCACTGAATTATTCTGAAGCAACCCTCCTCTAGAAAAGGCAAGCAAAGAAACAAACAAAAAATCTTCTGAGACAATTGAGTCAACTGGGTTCTATGGAGATTTTCTAATCACTGCAAAAGAATTCTGGTTCATTCAAAGAGAAGCCAGAATGCACGCAGCCAAGGCTCCCCACTTCAAGGTCATGCTACACATAGTTTGGTGTCTAGGCCTTATCAGCTTTCCAAGGCCAGAGACTAACGAGTATCAGTTTACCATACTCAAGCCACAAACGGTCCCCTCCGCTGCAGGCAGAAACTTGGTCTCACATCTGTGGCCCACTCGGTGACACCAAAGGGATTTGCAGATGTCCTGAAAGGGAAGAAGGGGCTGGTGAGGGTGGTAATACAATAAAATCAAACGCATTCAATATTGCTGTACCCAATATCGTATTTTGGGGGGGGCCAAAAGGAGACAAGTCATCAGAAAGTAGAGACGAGTGAAGTTGGTTGTTCCAAGGTAACATGTTCTAGTAAGGACGGAGGCAGGAAATTTCTAAAGTACCCAGATAATCGTGTGTGGCTTAGAGGTAGCAACAAGCAGTTGAACAAACTCTTGGATTGGAAATAAGAGATTTGATTTCTAATGATAAAAACTCAAGTAAGAAAATAGACAAAAATGGGAATCAAGCAAGTCGGATTCAAATCTATGGGCTTTTTATAGAATCCCTTTAAGTTACAGTTTCCTCACCTGCAAAACAGTGATAAGATTAGCACTTGATGCTATAAGAATCATGTTGAAGGCTCAATGAGGACTTACACACAAAGTGATGATTTTCCCTGGCACATGCAGCTCCCCCAAACAGTGGCTGTCATCATTATTGTTGCTCCCTTCTTTGTCTTTATGGCAATTTTCAAGCATTTACCCTAGACCTATTAATAATAATTTACCCTAGACCCCTCAAGATGTCCACATCTTAGTTCCAGGAATCTGTGGATTTGTGATATTACACAGCAAAGGAGAAGCAAAGTTGCTGATGCATTTGAGGTCAGTAATGCACTGACCTTGAGATGAAGAAGCTATCCTGCATTCCCCAGGTGGGTTCAGTGTGTTGCAAAGGAAAGAGGAAGACAAAACCAGAGAAATGACAACTTGAGCAAGAGGCAGCAGGATGCCGGTGGTGTTGAAGACAGATGAAGGAGCCATGATGGAGGAAGCTTCCAGAAGCTGGAAATGGCAAGCAAATGCCTTCCCCCATAAAACCTCCCAAAGAAATACAATTCTGCTGACGTCTTGACTTTAGCCATTTCAAATGTCTACCTCCACAACTCTTAAGATCATAAAGTACGTTCTCTAAGTCACACTAAATCTGTGGAAATGTATTGCAGTACTGATAGGAAGCTAATGCTACCATTTTTGTGGCAGCAACTAAACAAATTGCTTATCTAAACTCATTTGGCTGAGGAAACTGAGCAAGCTGCTGACAGCTTTGAAGCTGTCAAGTCACACAGCTGGCTGGTGACAAAGGCAACATTCCAACTGGCTTTATTTTAGAATCTGATAACTTGGCCTCTACCCTGATCTAGATCTGCCATCGAATGCCAGAGCTCTCCATTTTGAGGTCACTATACAAATAGTTTGGTTTCTGTGCCTTATCAAGTTCTCAGGGCAAAAAACTAACAAGTATGCAGTTGACCGTCCTCAAGCCACAAATGGTCCCATCTGTTACAGGCATAAACTTGGTCTCACGTCTGTGGCCCACCCCATGGCCCAGTGGTGATGTGCAAATGTCCTGAAGACTCTGTACTTCTCAGGCCACAGCTCCAGCTCTATAAGGTGAGGGGACTGAACCCTGACACAGGTTACTTCCAGCTCAAAGAGTTACAGTTGCTAGTCAGAAGCAGGTCACTACCAGAATATCGTGGAACACGGTAAAAGATCAAAGTGATTCCATTTTCTCTGTCCCATTCTATTTACTAAGGTAGGAACGTGAACAAATAACATTTTGCAAGAAAATATTACCAACCAGGAAGGGGGGAAAAGTGACTTCTGTGGTCACCTGTTGTAACCCTGAATATCAATTAACCAGGTACCCAATTCACCAAGCATTCCACTTAATATAGATTTTACAGTTAGAAAACATGGCAAGGACACACTTGGAAACATTTCTCTCTCTCTCTGAGCTTTCCATAGGACTAAGGGAAGACACCATGGAGAAACCAGAGATATATACAGTAATTGACATCCTGTACACTATAAAATTCTCCCCCTGCCAAGAGGATGAAAGAACAGTAAGGACACTGCCTAGAAACCCTACCACCATCAACAGTTCCACCTGGGGGCACACGTAACATCTAGACAGCTCGTAAGACAGAAGAGATACATCTTTCTCCATGAACTTGCCACTGACATTAGTAGAAAGCAGGAAGCAGCCTTCCCACACACTGAATCCAGGCTGCCATCTCCGTGTGTTGCCCTTCTGAGTCACCGTGGGTTGGAGCGGGATCAATGCACGTGGTCTGTGTCAAACTAGAGGAATGAGAGGTAGCCGTCGGAACAATTCAGACTACACTTAGAACAGCTTTCAAAATGAGGCTGTTTCTCTTGTCGCATCCAGGAGAAAGCCGTCACCCATGTCCGCCGCCCACGTGGCAAGCACCAAAAGGGCCCCAGAGCAGACCCAAGGGAAGAGGTTGAGATGCCTCAGCCAATGCCAAACCGCCAGGCCGAGAGAAGGGGCAGCTGGACAGGACCAAGAAAACAAAGCAAAACAAAACAAAACAGTAAGGGGATTCCAGCGTGAAACCAGACAGGCTGTGCGGACACGTTATCCCTTCTGCGGTGAAGTGCAGAAGTCAAGTGTAATTATACCCAACTACATGCTTTGACGACCACGGAAGCCCTCAGAGAAAGCTCCCTTTCAAAGTAAATAGAAATGGGAGTTTGCACTTTTTTTTTTCCTTTGCTTCTACCTCTTTTTTCTAGCATTTTGGACTAATTTTTCCTTATCTATAATTCCCTGGACTTTACTTATAATGTAATGGGAGAGGGAATAATCACGGAGACCTTTCAGGTGGCCGAGATATGATTTTTTTTTGGAACTGGACAATACTTTAAGGAAAGAGTCTTGATACTTTCCATAATTCTGTCTTGGCCCCCACTGGCCACGTTCTCCAGTTGTACGCCCTAGGGCACATGCCTCTTCCAGTAAAACGTGACACGCTGAAAATGTTCATGGCTTTTGACAATCAAACTGTATAAAGCCTCTCAAACTTACATCCAAAGTAAAATTCCCGATCTGACCCCCAACCCTGCCCCGTGTTCCCCCTTCCCCATTTCACTGTTTGATACCTCCATACTTCCAGCAGGTCCAGCCCCAACTCTGGGTGTCATCTTCAAACCTTTGCTTTCTTTTTATGTTTTACTGGCAGACCCACCTTCACAAGCCTTGGGCTTTACCTTCCTCTCTTCCCTACTCAGGTTATTCTCAATGCACTTACAGAAGCTGCATTGCCCAAGATGATAGCTACTTGCAACTTGTAAGAATTGAACTTACATGACTTAAAATTACGTTCTCACATCCTCAGTCACAATGGTCACATTTCTGGTTCAAATGTTCCTAGTGGCTACCATATTGGATGATAGAGAACATTTCCGTCAGTACAGACAGTGCAAATGGACTGAGCTAAAGAGATCCCTCCAGTTCCATGTCACTTCTCTGCTCTAAACCTTGACTTCTCAAGACACCAGGAGAAAATCTAGAGTCCTGATCGCCACCTCTCGAGGACTGTGTCGCCAAGCTCCCTTTATCTCTCCACCGTGCCGCTTACCAGCACCTACCTTGCTCACTCTGGGGTGGCCTGCAGCTCTCACACACCTCAGCTTGCTCCAAACTTGGGTCTCTGCATTGGCTGTTCCTCTTCCTCAGCTATCAGAACGCTCAAATCTCGCTCACTGCCTTCAGTCTTTGCCTAAATTTCACCTCCTGTGATCTCCCTTTTAAAACACTGAATCAGTTGAGTCTTTAAATGATTGGGTTAGTTCGAGAATCTTGTCTTCGAGTTCTGAGATTCTTCTCCATGTTCTAATCTTTTGCTGAGACTCTACTGTGTTTTGAAACTCCTTGAATGCCTCAACTACAACTTAGACTTTGGACTTTCCCTTACAAATACAAATAATGTAACCCGATCATATGTATCCTCATATTAACCCCAAATGAGAAAAAAATTAATCAGCCATCCTCCAAAGCTCCTTATCCTATTCCAAAGTTATTTAGCCCTGGCAGCTTCAATTACAATATTGTGTACTTGTTTATCAACATTTTTGTGCTTGTCTTCTCCCTGATTAGAAGAAGAAATACACACTCATCTGACTATTGTGAAAAGAAAAGGCTCTCTGCGGTGATGGGCCTGGGAACACATATAAGAATTGAAATACTATGCAGCCATAAAAAATGATGGTGATTTTATTTCTTTTGTTTACCTGGATGGAATTGAAACATACTCTTTTTAGTAAAGTATCTCAAAACTGTGGGAAAAAGTATCCAATGTACTAAATACTATTACGAAACCAATATATAATCACCTACTCATTCATATGAATGATAAAACACAACTATAGCCCAGAGAGAAGGACGGAAGAGGAGGGAAGGGAAGGGGGGAAAAAGAGGGAAGGAGGGTAGAGGGGAGTAGAGGGGGGAAGAGGAGGGGAGGAGGAGGGAGGGTCTTTGGTGGGACCTCACCTAATGCGCACAATGCAACGGTTCAACATTACAAATCTATTAAGAGTGAGTATAAATGTCTGACCACAACAAATAAGTAAGTGAGATGATGGTTATATTAATGACTTTCATGTAAGAGTCCACATTGTATACCAAATCAACACACTGTACCCCCTAAGTGTACACAGTTATGATTTAATTAAAAAAAAAAAAGAATGAAAATACCTTCCCTACGTTTCTATTCAGCTTTAAACTTTCTCAGCAGGTCTATAAACAAACAGTTCCCAAACTCCTGCCATGTGACATTGAGGGTGCTGGCTACCGAGATACAAAGTCAGCGGAGAGGCTCCATTTGCACAGCTGCTCACTTTGAACTCAGTGAAATAACAAGCATGGAGGCATCAGTCAGAGTCCCTTGGTGTGCCCAGGACCTTGTGGAGAATGGCGTCAATCCACTCGCTGTGTCTGTAAGCATCTCCTAAGTGTCTGATAATCAAATATAGTCCCAGTGGATGGTTTCCCCAGTTGTTGGCAGGTGACCTTCCTGTAGGTCCGTCCACATAACATGGAACCACTATCTAGATTAGAAACTCACTTTCTGGAACACTTTGGAAGGGAACAGAGATCAAGGTTAATATACCACAGACATGGGGTACTTGAGGCTGGGAGGGGAGGGGAAGAAAAAGAGCCAGACTCAGACTCTCTGAAAAGGCTGGTACTGGGGGAGAACAGTCAGGTGAGACAGCGGTGGTGACGATGAAGACATAAGGAGAGCGAGAAGAACCCCTCCTCATTTACTGAGGGATGTGATGATACCGAGAAATTAATCCTCACAAGTTTATCAGGGAAGAACTATTACTATCTTCACCTTACAAATGAGGGCATTAAGGCTGAGGGATGATGAGTAAATTGCCCAAGTTTCTAGGAAGTGGTGGAATAAGGTCTAACTCCAAAATCCAGAGATACCCACCTGTACACACGTGCATGCTTGAGTGGGTGTTTAAAACTGTAAAGTGTCTCGCTGCATGATTCTCAACCTTGAGTGTGCATCAAAGTCACCTAGAGGTCTTGGTAGAGGATAGCTTGCTGGGGCATGTTCCCAAATGTTCTTATTTCGTAGGCCTGATTACTCAAATCTCTAGCAAGTTCCAGCTGATGCTGATACATTGCAGCTACCGGTTGGAGAGGATGCTTTTGCTTTGAGAATTGGTTTCTTTGTCCTTGCTGTTCTCCTGACCACTATGCAAAGGCTGCCTTTCTAGGGGGCATAGAGAGGGGAGGAAAGTAGGTAAAATGAAGACTAAAAGGGAGAAAAAGTTAGAAAGAAAAAGTTGTGATAGAACAATAAAGGCCTGAAGACAAACTTCATCTCTCTGTGTTGCCAGAGCTGGTCTAAACCATTCATACTGGATGGGAAGAAGCAGAGACATTTTTGGCAACCTCTTCTCCTTAGGGCCTGACACTACAGGTGTTCCTCAGAGGTGTGGCTGTGGGTTCACTTCATAAGTAGGTTTAGAAGGAAAACCAAAAGCCAGAAGGGAGAAGGGAAAAAAATCCACCTTCAGAAACCCTATCTTTGCCACTTTAGCACATCATCATCTTAAACATCTCTCCTAAAAGCAAATCTGCCCAGCTCTCCAGGCATCCCAATCTCTGGACCTTTCTTCAACGGTTTCAATCTTCTCATCTGGGACTTTCATTTCCTTTCATTCTGTTTCCCAAGGAGGACCAATGGCCTGAGATTCTGTCTCTCAAAACTGTGGTGTGGTTTCAGAAATCTATCTATAATTTAGGAATGGTGGTTTAAGCTCTACAAACTTCTTGACACAGAATAGGCCTCCCACCAATGTTTATTGAACATACATTCCTGAAGAAACAAGAGTAATTTCAGAAACTTCCTTTGTATTTAATAAAAAAAGCATGCTCTTAACTAACTGTGCATAATCAAATAAATATTTGATTAATGAATGAGATAATAAATCCTTTCGAATGAAAATGAACAAGAGGCAAAGTCAGGAGACGAACTTATTCAACAAAGCAAATGACTACCTACTTTTCCCCAAAGCATCAACTTAGTAGGCAAAGAGAAGCCATTATAAATTTATCAATTTTATTTATTTTATTTTTTAATTTTTTTCTAGCGATGGAGTCTTACTTTATCACCCTCAGTAGACTGCTGTGGCGTCATACAGCTCACAGCAACCTCCAACTCCTGGACTCAGGCAATTCTCTTGCCTCAGCCTCCAGAGTAGCTGGGACTGACTACAGGCGCCCAGCACAATGCCTGGCTATTTTTTTGTTGCAATTTGGACGGGGCCAGGTTTGAACCCGCCACCCTCAGTATATGGGGCCCGGCACCCTACCCACTGAGCCACAGGCGCTGCCCTAAATTCATTAATTCTTACATATGATATACCAGCATTTGCCAAAGGAAGGTCCATGTGCCTTGGAGAATGTACCAAAATAAAAAGAAAATTAAAAAGAATGTGCCAAAATAAATTAAGTAAATAAATTAAAAAGAATGTACCAAAATAAAAAGAAAATTAATTCATGGTCACTGGATGATCTTTTTCTAACAGTTATGCATTTAAATTGCATTGGAGAAAATACATAATCCCATAACAAACTGATGATTGGATGGATATTATTTCTTAGGACTAGGCTTATATTTTCAGTTGATTTGTGGAAAAGCAATAATTAATAAGAATATAGTAGACACGATTGTAAGAGGGTCTTTGCCTAACAAATACAATCAGTGTAACCTGGTTTCTGGTACCCTCAATGAATCCCCAATAAATTTAAAAAAAAAAAGAAAAGAATAGAGAGATACAGCATAACTAATAAAAGTAGTTTTTAATGACCAAATGTTAATGTTAATAACTGAAGTTTAGGAAACCCTTCGGTAGAGTGGAGAAAATTCAGCACCCATGTGGGTGATTTGTTTCATCCAGATTCCACCATTTAAAAGTTTTCTGGCTGTGGGGGAGTTGCACATATTCCCTGAACTCCAGGGAAAAAATACTGATAATTTGATTTGAGAGGTTTTTATGAAGATTGAGATAAAGCAAAATATAATCAATTCCTAAGTAGAATGACTTATGTGGAGCTGAGGCTTACTTAGCAACTGCTAGAGGTGACAGTGAGTGGTGATGGGAGGGGGATGGGCGGGGGATGGGGAATAGGTCGGGGGAGATGGATAGAGGAATGTGTGTGGGGAGATGGATGAGGGATGGGTGGGGGAGATGGATGGGGGATGGGTGGGGGATGGGTGGGGGAGATGGGTGGGAGGAGATGGATGGGGGGAGATGGATGGAGGAATGGGTGGGGGGAGATGGATGGGGGACTGGGTGGGGGGAGATTGATGGGGGAATGGGTGGGGGGAGATGGATGGGGAATGGGTGGGGGAGACGGGAGATGGATGGAGGAATGGGTGGGGGAGATGGATGGGGGAATGGGTGGGGGAGATGGATGAGGGGAATGGGTGGGGGAATGGATGGGGGAGATGGGTGGGGGAGATGGATGAGGGGAATGGGTGGGGGAATGGATGGGGGAGATGGGTGGGGGAGATGGATGGGGTAATGGATGGGGGGAATAGGTGGAGGGAAATGGGTGGGGGGAGAGGGGGGGGGGCGATGGA
>CAUYON010050597.1:0-53933 GCA_963573935.1 Arctocebus calabarensis | reverse complement strand
GAGAGCTGGTTTAGTTATTGCAAATTTCTTCAACATGTGGATGTCATTAAAGTATTTAATTTCTCCGTCATAAATGAAACTCAGTTTAGCTGGATACAAGATCCTGGGTTGAAAGTTATTTTGTTTTAGGAGATTAAAAGCTGATGACCATTCTCTTCTCGCTTGAAAGATTTAATCAGAGAGATCTTCAGTTATTCTAATATTCTTTCCCTTGTAGGTTATAGATTTCTTGTGTCTGGTTGCTTTCAAAATTTTCTCCTTCATATTAACTTTAGTGAACTTAATTATAATGTGCCTGGGGAATGTTTTATTTGGGTTGAGTCGTGCTGGGGTTCTGAAACTGTCTGCTATCTGAATTTTAGAATCTTTTGGCATGTCTGGAAAATTCTCTTTTGTTATCTCATAGAGAAGAGACTCTGTGCCTTGTGACACCACTTCATCATTTTCAGGTATCCTATAAGGCGAATATTGGTTTTCTTTGAGTTATCCCAGAGCTGTCTGAGAGAATGATCTGTTTTTGCCTTCCATTTCTCTACCTCTTTGTCAGTTTGGGAACGTTCGATAGCTTTGTTTCCATTTCAGAAATCCTTTCTTCTGCTTGCTCCATTCTGTTGCTGAGGGATTCTACTTTGTTTTTCAGATCTTTGAGGGCTGCAAATTCTTGTCTCAATGTGTCAAAATCTTTGGTCATTTGGTCTTTGAATTCCTTGACTTCTTGAGACAATTTTTGATATGCACCCTGAAATTCTAATTCCAATTTTTCCTCTATTTTATTAATCTTGTTTGCAATCCAAATTCTGAATTTGATTTCTGACATCTCAGTCATCTGTTTATGCAAAGGATCCTCACTTGTGTCTGCCAAATTGTTCCTTGGGGGGGTGTTGACGTAGTCTGGTTGTTCATGTTTCCAGAGCTTTTCTGTTGATTCCGCCCCATGATTAATTTTACACCGTTTGGCTGGATGAGTAGATAAGGACAATTTGGGCTGGGAGTTCTAGAAGTAGTGATTGACCAGTCCTTTGCTTGAAAGCTTGGACTGGTGTGTGTACCTTTTCCCCTAGAGTTTTGCCAAGGACTCGTAGAGTGCTACTGCTTGCAAAACTGGGGACCTTCTTGGTGTGGTGGGTTTAGGTGGCTCTGTCTTATTTTCAGCTGGTCCTTGTCTTACCCTAGATAATCTGTTACTCTGTATTGAAATCTGAGCTTTTTGTTTGTGTCTTTGGGGTCTCAGGTCGCCTCAGCAGGGTTGATGTGCGTTCTTCAACCTTTTCTTTTGGCTCAGAGCCAAACCATCAGCTTTCTTGCTGAGTTTCTGTCCTTTAACTCTCCTTCTCAATGGGAACCTCTGCAATAAGCTGGCTACAGATCGCCATCTTCAAGCTGACACGTAAATTCTTAATGCAACCTCTTTGGAGGACTATTTGACAATATTCATTAATATTTTAAATACATGTCCATTTAGACTTGGCATTTCCATGTCTAGGCATTCAGCTGATAATATACATTCACACAGTGGGTACAAAAATATATGTGCAGAGCTGTTTATTGCAGCATTGTTTGCAATGACACAAAAATAACTTGGAAACAACCTACATGTTTATCAATAAGATAAAAAGTAAATAATTTATGGTGAATTATGAGAAAGTTTTTTTTCTTAATTTTTTAAGAGATGGGGTCTTGCTATGTTGACTAGTCTGAAGTGCAGTGGCTATTCACAGGTGCAATCTTAGTGTTCCACAGACTTGAACTCCTGGCTTCAAGCAATCTTCCCTTCTTAGTCTCCTGAGTAGTTGAGACTAAGAGCATATACTACTGAACCATAAGTGGATGAAAGTATTTTTTTAAAGGTAATTCAGTATATGGATGTGACATTTTCTTTAAAATTTTATAAGTTAAATAACTAGAAGAAATAATACAAATAGATATAGTTCAGAAATATGTATAGTATGCCAGCAATTTTGTTCAAAATTGTTGTATGCACTGACATACAAAATGCACTTCTACAGGCATTAAAAATTTCTGGAACTATATACCTACAAAAAAGAAACTGTTGACATATCTTCTTTCCAGTGGCCTGTTACTTACTTAATTTTCATTATTTTCTCATCAAAGTTGTTTGTTTGCTTTTACCATGAGTATAATTTTTTAAATAAAAATTTAGTTATTAATTTCAGAAAATTAGGACAGTATAAATAATGAAAAGGCTATTGTGCAAAATATTTTATTAGCATTCTTAGAAATAAAATATAGCAATCATTAATTAAAAAAAACTAAGCAGATGAATTAGACTTAAAAATGAATTAGCTAAAGACTTAACTCAGAAGCTAAAACATCCAGTTCTGAATGTTCACAGAATAAAGCACAAAACAGCAAAGAAATAAAATAAATTAAAAAAAATCAAGAGACCTGGGAGATAGGTCCAGAAATCTCATTACCTAATAGGGGTTCTAGTAAAAGAGAATAAATGCAAATGGAGAGGAAGAACTACCCAAAGAATTAATAGAAGAAAAGTTTCCACACATTTTCAGATTAAAATAACACCTGTGCTTAGACACACTACAGTGCAATTTGAAAACCAAAAATAATGGAGAAAAAGTTAACAACTTCCAGAAAGGGGAAGAATTATTTTATCTTTGAAAAGTTGAAAACCAGAATGATATTTAAATATTTTTAAACAACACATAGTGCTGAAAGACAATGGAGCAATCTTGTACTTTATGTTTTTTTCTGTCACTAGTACCTGGTCATCAAAGTCTTCTCAGCCTAAACACAGTCACCTGGAGGGAAGCTTGGGCCTTAACAAGAATGAAGCCAGATGTCTATTACTAGTCACTGTCTTTTTATTGAAGGACTAGTTCTTTATTCCAGTGTTCTCTGTCTGGCTTGTTTTGATTTGTACTGGATATGTTTGCTGCAAGATTCTTTGTAATTTACCTGCTGATTGTCTCTTTTCTTTCTCCCTCTAGGATACTACCTCCTGTGTGGCACTAGGTGACGACTTAAGCCCAGGATTGCCTCATTTCTAGTAAGGAGAATTCTCTGCCTGTCCAGAATAGAGGAGGTCCCAAAGTATATATTCCAGCAGTGTGAAAAGGCTAGCTAGAAGTTCACGCCCACGGGACCTAGGAAATGAACCACTTACAAGGTGGTGCTGCTGAACAGCCATTGTGATTTGTTATCTCCTTTGACCAAGTTGCAGAAGAGAGTTTCGAAGGGTAGAGAGGATAGTCCCGCACCCCCCCTTTCATCTCTGGCTGTTCTCAGGGATATTTCTCTCTCTAGCCACTTTCAATTCTTCATGTTGGTAGAGGCAGAGACAGATCTGCTGCCAGGGGATCCAAGATAGTAAGGAAGCTGGTTGTTCACCTCAATTTCACTTTTTCCACTGTAGAAACTGAGTTGGGGCAAGAAGATTTTCCACATGCTTGATGCAAGGGAGGTTGGGAGGAGGGCCATCACAAATATGGAATTCCAGGTCTCCTGCAATCTTCCCAAAGTTTGTTTCACTCCTCTGTGACTCTAGAAACTGTCTCATCCTATCTTGATGATATTTTCATTTTGATGAAGTTCAATGTATGAGTCCTCCTACTCTGCTCTTCTTTCTCAAGATTATTTTGTGTAGCTCCTTTTGACCCCATGGTTGGTCTTTGCTTAAAACTGAAGCAACTTAACTCTGAGATGTTAATTCATGTGTGGTACAATCTCTCACATGTGAACGGGCCAGTTCAATGTTATGTGTGTGTTGCGTATGTGTTACAATGATGGGAGTGATGTGCCATCACTTTTGCCATATTCTGTTAAAAGCAAGTAACAGGTTCCTGCCACATTCCCAGACAGCAGGTTACCTGGGGCATGAAGATGGCAAGTCCTCAGAGGTTTGTCTGCTATGCCTAGGCATTTTCTCACATCTACTAAATGTAAATAAAAACAATTTGTCTTTTGCCAAATTATCTTTATATTGATAACTTTGATGATTTTAGTAAATACCTGGGAATATTAATTAATACCAGGTGGGTAATAAGTCTTGTTCAAACACCTCGTTCTGTAAAAACACATAGAAGCATAAACATAAATATGTGGCACAGATGTACACACAAGCACATGCTAAATTACACACAATTCTACCTTACATGAGAAAATGGATTGAAAAGATAAAATCATTTGGACAATTTATTATAACAATTCTAACATTTTTCTAAGTTTCCACCAGTTTCTCCATTTTTTTCCAGTTATGCTTCTTTGTCTGAATTATCTGGCTAGCAGCACATTGGATTAATCATGTGTCAACTTGACTGAGTGAAAGGGTGCTTGGATAGCTGATAAAACATTATTTCGGTGGGGAGCATTTCAGAGCATTTTAGCATTTGAATCAGTAGACTAAATTGGAAAAAAAGAATGATCCTGCTGAACCAATGTGAGTAGACATCAATTTATTGAGTTCCCAAATAGACATAAGAAGGCAGTGGAAATTCTCTTTCCTTTAGCCGAGACGTCTGTCTTTTCCTGCCCTTGCTCATTGAGGCTCTTGGGTTTTTGGCCTTTGGAAGCTGAGACTTAAGGAAGCCCCCTGGTTTTAAGGACTTCAGACTTTAACTGAATTAAACTATCAGTTTTCCTTGTTATCTAGCAGATTGTGGGATTTCTCATTCTCTAAAACCATGTGAGCCAATTCCCGTAATAAATCTGATCATACATATTTAAATATATTTATATACACAGAGAGAGATATATATGTGTGCATATATAAACATATATATATATGTATATATATAGTTCCTATCCTGTGTCTCTAGAGAACTCTAATATACTGTCAATGTACATTTTACCATGTGTTATAAAAAGTACTTTTATTTGCCAATGTAGATACCACACCTGTGTCTCATATTCGAGCTGCTGACGTATGCAATAAGAAAGTTGTACCTTACTTTAAAAATGAAACAGAAAATAGTTTCAGTGCTAAGTATTGCAGCTCCTAATGTTTTGTGCCCCCTTTTCTATTGGGCAGAGTGTTCTTGTACTTTTTCCCTTTACTAAAATAGCAGAAACATCTGTGTCTCCTCCCTTAATCAGCACAACACTATGAATCCCAGATTTACAAATAGTATCAGTTACATGCAGTAAACCTTATTCTTGGTCTTATTAATTACCTTCCATCAACTTATCCCTCAAGACCTTTGGTTACAAAAGCTGCTAACAATCAACAGTAATTGTTTTAAGTTGGTTATTTGATAAGTAGATCTTTTTGCCAGGAGTTTCTTGTTAATTACTTAAAGAATCTGTGCCCTGGGAAGTGTTAGTTGTTTCTTGTGTTAAGTCATAATCACTTACCCATAACAGTTTCTCTGCTTTTCTCTTTACGTCTTTAGAGACTTTTCAAGATTCAAACACTCTAAGGTCTATTAAATTGTTTTAACCTTTTACCTTGTTTCTTTTCTTTATTATTATTAGTAAATCATAGCTGTGTACATTAGTGCAATCAAGGGGTACAATGTGCTGGTTTCATATACAATCTGAACTATTTTCATCAAACGGATTAACATAGCCTTCGTGGCATTTTCTTAGTTATTGTATGAAGACATTTAGTATTCTGCATTTGGTAAGTTTCACCTGTACCCTTCTAAGATTCACTAATAAAGACATCTGTACCAGAATGTTTTAACCTTTTAAATGGTAAATTCACATCATGTGTTAGCTCAATCTCTGATCTTAAGGACTCATGTCATTCCACATTGATTTCTACAATGCTCCATAAAAAAATTAACATAGGATGTATTTTCCCAGGTCTTTTATATTGCATGCATTCTCCCTGCATCTCAGTTTCTGGGGAAGATGATGATTAATGAATCGTTAAAATGCATATGATCAGAAGTTCACATGGGGAAAGGCATATTGAGAAAACTTCTATTCAAAGGTTGTGGGCAAATGATGTGTGAAATTGTTGACAAATTGCCTTCATTAAGTTTTTGAAGTGGACATTTTTCCCACAAGTTTGGCTTCTTTTCAAATATAACTGGGCAGCCTTGTAAGACATTCACTGTTGAGTTGCTCTCTACAGTAATGTTTGTCCTTGAAAATTTTTATTCCTGAAAAAGAGTGATAAAAAGTTTCAAGTAAAGTTCTCCTTGGTAGTATTTACATGAAAAATACTCATTTCTGAGCCATAACTGGGTTAATGAAGTATTTTCCCTGTTACCCCCTGTGCACAAAGGGAACAGGGATAAGATAGGAATACTTTTCTACAATATAAATTATTGACCTCTCTGTAACAAAGTCCTTTCAACCAGCTGTCCCATTTTGATCTTTAAAGTTATAATACATTTTCATACTGCTGTCTTTTCTTAGCACAGTGCTGTGTGACCAGTTGGGCAAGACTGTGGTCTTTAGTCTTGACAGTTAGGGACTCAAAGCCCAGCTCTGCTGCTTACCAGGTCCCAGACAAACAGCTTAATTTCTCTGTGCCTCACTATTCTCATCTGTAATTAGATGTAATAATTGTTACCTAAGAAGATTGTGCTCAGAATAAAATTTAATGTGAGAATATTTATAAAGTACCTGGACCCTATCTAACAAACAGCATATTTTCAAAAAATGGTAACATGGATCAGAAATAAAGGTCAAAAACTTAGGAAAAAATGGTAACATGTGCTATTATATAATGAATAATCAGCACAAACTTTGGTCTGCACCTTGTATTTGAAAATGAACATTACATAGATTTCTGAACTTTTATGTTTATCTCTTAGTTCATTATTTGAAGACATTGCTTTTTGTTCCTATATGACCTACCCATATTTAGGCATTTTCTCTTCTGGGGCTTATTTTTGCACAGGATGGATAATTATGATAACATATTTATGCCACGATTCTTACTTCTTAAAAAGCTTTTCTGCAAATCTTTTGTTTTCTTCCTCACATAACTCTACAGTTGTAATAGAAAGCCAGGTAGGTAATAAATGCTCCATGATAGGATGGATTAATGGGTGAATGGGTCCTTATTTTCTAGAGATGTAAACAAAATCACAGAGAGGTAACATACAACTTGGCCAAAGACACACGCAGTCAATGTTGAAAAGTATTTAAACATCGTACATAAAAGCTGGTGTAGGTGCTATGGTAAGTAGGTTTATCAGACAGACCATAGGCTTCCTAAGAGTTCCTGGTCTGAATGTCTTACAATGTTCAGTCAGATCTTTAAAGAATATGGTATTATTTTCCAAAATTGGCTGCATTTTCCAGTCATCAGTTTTGCAGATGGATATCTATAACTTGAGATGTGGGGCTAAGCATTAGACCAGGGTTCCTCATATACAGACCATGGGCCACATGTAGCCCGCCAAGGATATTTATCTGGCCTGCTGGGTGTTTTTGCTGCCAGTGCCTATCCTGCTTAGCAGCCTACCATCCTGGGCAGTGGTGTGCATGTGTGGAATGTGCACCACATTCTCTGACTCCCCTCCTTCTCTCTGTCTCTGACTCCTCCTCTCAGTCCTGGGTGAGACTAAGTCTGGAAACTGGAGGAGTCACGACCTGTGCAGAGCCTGCTGCTGCCTGAGGACTGAGGTAAGAACAAGTTAGAATTTTTTTTTTGAAGTTAGGAGGTCTAGTTTTTTTTTTTTATTTTGCAGTTAAGGGGGGCATTTTTTCTGAAGTTAGGAGGTCTTTTTTTTTTTTTTTGCAGATGGGGGTTCCTTTTTTTTTAATTTTAAATATTGTATTTGTATTTGTTACCAGGTTTTTTTTTGGCAGTTTTTGGCTGGGGCTGGGTTTGAACCCACCACCTCTGGTATTTGGGGCTGGCACCTTACTCCTTTGAGCCACAGGCACCACCTCCATTTTATTTTATTTTTATTCAAAATAAGGTATGTGCAGTGTGCATAGGAATTTTTTCATAGTTTTTTTTTAACTATTGTCTGGCCCTCAAACGGTCTGAGGGACAGTGAACTGGCCCTCTGTTTAAAAAGTTTGAGGACCCCTGCATTAGACAGAATCAGTAGGTGAAATATCTGTTTTTTGTCCATGGGAAGAAGGAAGGTGTCTGGCAAACTCCTGCGTAATTCTCATTGTTTTAGTCTATGCACAGTTCACTTCTTCTTTGGTGTAGGGTTAATTTCACAAGGATCTTGGAGTTCATGTTTGAAGACTGAATTCACATTTTTAACTCTACTGTTGGACTTCTGGTATGTTCTTCAGTGATTCAAACTTGCTTAATTTCACTAGAAAACACAGTAGCAATGCTGGCACGTTAGTTATAAACACCCAGCTTCAGGAAAGTCACTATTAAACTAACCTAAGGTCACATGATGATCTCAGTTCCATCCAGTGTTTTCTAAATTCAGAGGTAAGAATGTCATGGTGAACTTGAAAGTCCAGATTCATGTGTTCCCTCTGTTTGGGAGTCAAGGTCAAGAAGGGATTCCTAAGATGCAAATTGATAGAGAGTGTGTTTTTACTCTGAGCTACCACCTGAAGGATATTAGAGGATTGGTATGGAAAGAAGGTGTCACTGTGACATTTCACCAAGAACCACTCATTACCAAGAAGTTACAAGAGGCAGACTTCTCTAGTCATCGTTAGAGGTAGAAGGAGAATCTCTTGAAATGACTAATTTTTGATGCATACTCTGGGGAAACTGAAAGACAAACCTAGTTGTTTCTGTAGAAGCGTGTGTCTCCTCCTGTCTCATGACCCTCTTGGGAGACTTGCAGCTGGGGTGACTCACTAGGAGGAGGAATTAGCCATTGTCACCTCCTGTATGTGCCATCAGCATGCTGGCAATGGTTGCCTCATGGTAAACTATTTTACAAATATTAGGACTAGTAACCCCACCATTAACTACTTTACTTACTTAGAAAAAAGTAACTCTCCAGACTTCAGTTTCCTTCTCTGTAATTGAATAGTGAGAAAGTTCCTCTCAGATATGCACTAGGTGATCAACTACTACTCTTCTTTTCTTCCACAGATCCCTATCTGGCTGTGTGGAGCGATTCTATACAATTCATATTCAGTTCTCCTTTTAAGTTGGTCCCAGACATTCATTTCCTCTATTCTCTGAGATCAAAGAAATCAATGCACTGTGGTTAGTGAGAAACACCAAAGCATCTACCCTACCTAGGGAGAGCACTGTGGATGAGGTCTGACAAATAGGTTTATGACCTTGGCACTGTGAGCCTATCTTGACAGCCCTGTACAAATAACTCGGCAAAGTTTCATTACCTTGGCATATCATTGTCTCACAACTGTGTTTGTGTCAATTTTGTGTGGTGGTGTCTTAATGAGTTTTATTCATTATTGTTGTTGTGTTTTTGTGTGCCATCATGAGAATGCCAAAATTGAATTAGAGCAACGAACAAACATTAAATTTCTTGTTAAACTTGGCAAGAGTGGAAGTGAAATCAGGGACATGTTAGTCTAAGTTTATGGGGATGACATCATGATCAAAATGGCAGTGTGCAAATGGATTAAATATTTTTCTAATGGAAGAGAAAGTGTCCCTGATGAAGAGAGGTCAGGGTGACCAGTAACAAGCAGAACTGATGAAAACTTTGCAAAAATTCACTGAATTGTGTGTCACAATTGTTGGCTGACTATAACAAGCACAGCAGACCAAATAAACATCAATAGAGAGAAGTGGTAAAATCTTAACTGAAAATCTTGGCATAAGAAAGAAGTGTGCAAAAATGGGCTCTTGCATAATGACAATGCACCAGCTCACATGGCACTCTCTGGGAGGGAGATTTCAGCCAGTAAACAAATAAGTGTATTTAAATACCCTTCCTACTCACCTAATCTGGCCCTCAGTGACTTCTTTTTTAACCCCAAATAAAGAAAATATTGAAAGGAAGACATTTCAATGACACTCAAGACATCAAGGGTAATGGCCAATGACAGCTATGATGGCCATTCCAGATGAAGAGTCCCAAAATTGCTTGAATGGAAGACCAGGTGCTAGTGTCAATGCATAGCTTCCCCAGGAGAGTACTTCAGAGGTAACTGTATTCAGCAATCAGGGATATAGCACTTTTTTCTAAGATGAGCTCATGAGCTTTAGAGAACCCGTATTAAACAGGAAGAACTTCGTAGGCAATCTCCCGTTATTAACCTGAGTTTTAGAAGTTAAATATAACTTCTCACAGCCTCACCATCTCCAGGCTGGGACCAACTAGCTTTCATCTTGAAGCAATGTAGTTTCTTTTTAATTAAGGTTGTATACACATATAAGGATAAGCATTGTTGGTGATTTTGGATGTGTAAATCTTCTGAAGTATTGGAACCATAGTTGGTGAACTTTTTAGTTTTTTTGACATAACCATTAATTTGCCAAAGGAATATTACAATTAAGTAAAGGATGAAATAGAGAAGTAGTCTAGCTTACATATAAAAGTTATTATGCACAAAAGGGTATTTGCGGTGGACAGAGTAAGGTCCTTTGTGAACTATCTAACAGAAGGGAGTTACTGGGTGGATTGTGGAATTTTCTACCATTTCTGAAGATCTTTACACTAAGATCTAACTGCCTGTATAAGAGAGAAAAGCATCTCATGTGATTTCTACTGATAAAAGATAAATTGGAATAAAGCAGATCAATAAATGTTTTATTTTCATTTTTATCTCTTCTGCCTGTATACTTTTGATTTTTATGACTTAAACAATGATAAGTAACTTCAAAACTATTTTCAATTTTTAAAAAAGTAATTAGTCCATTCAGGAAAAAAAATCAATTTAAGTCCCAGGTAGAACTCATTATTTAAAATAATTTCATGTAGAATATAAATGTCTTAACCCAATAACTAAGAAAATGCCCTGAAGGCTATGTTAACCAGTTTGATGAAAATATTTCAAATTGTATATAAAACTTTTTACTCATGGGCAAAAAGTGTACCCCATGATTGCATTAATGTACACAGCTATGATTTAATAAAAAATAAAATAAATAATTTCAACAGTAATAAAAGAGATAACCACAATCTTTTTTTAAATTTTCAGTTCTACTTTAAATTTAATGATCATTTTGGTTTTTTCTTTTCAGGATCAAATTTCTCTCTTTGACCACCATTATTCTGGACATATCATTTTTTTTCTTTAATTGTTGAACATTTTGTGCTTCCCAAAATATTTGGTCTTCCTAATTACTAGGGGGACCTTCACCTAGAAAGTGACAGCATGGCCTATTGCTGAAACTGTCCACTGTTCTGTCATTTTCAAATAAATCGTAGCACCGCCTAAGAATGGGAAGCATGCCCAGAAATGTATGATATGCTTGGAAAAATGTTTTCCTACATTCTCAGTCTTTCAAGGGATAAGAATCAACCTCAGAGCAGGATTGGAACAAGGACAAACTTGTACATCAGTGTCATTAGAGCATTTTCCCTGGTTTATGCATAGGATTGATTATGTTTCCAGATAGTTCAAACATCTGCTCGTGCCTAAAAGTTGTCATTGATTTCTGTGGATTGCCTGTTTGGTTATGTAATACTCACACTGATATACTAGGATACTTTCGAGTTTACTTTCAGATACGATTTAAGAACTGATGTTAATCTGTAAAAGCACATAGGATTTGAATTTTGGCAATCGTGAAGACATCCCTCTCTCCACATCATCTTGATGCTTGATGGAAGCCAATGATTAGTGAATTTTACCTCCTGCAAGCTGGCAATTCCTAACTGATTAGCTTCGACCCTGGAATTGGCTTCTACTCATTGGTTTGACGAAGCCAATGTTTGCTCTCCTCAAAGTCATGATTCCAAGTACACTGAGGCCATTAATGAGAAAAAGCAGTGAGATACACAGTATTTTCTGTGGGTGGGAATAGGGATTCCTTACTGTAAAAATCTTCATTTAAACATTATGAAGAAAATTATTTTCTTAAAGGCAAACTGATAAACCAAATGACGATATAAGTCTAGTCATAAGTAAGTAAGTGTGCCCTTACTTAAATCAGTGATTTTCAATAGGTGTGCCACAGCACACTGTTTCTCTTAGCTGTGTCATGAAAATTGTTACAGATCTTTAAATTATTTTTAAAAGAAGTTCAAAGCACAGTAAGTATATTCTCTTTTCCACTCTTTCTTTTTGATCAACATCATTTAAGTGTGCCCATAAAAGTTTAACTATAGGTTCAAGTGTGCTGTGAGATTAAAAAAAAAAAGGTTGAAAAATACTGCCTTAAATGAACAAAAAGAATTTCAGAATTTCTTTCAATATTAAATGAATGTCTAGCACCATTAAAACATCTGATGGAAATACAATTAATACAGACTAGATGTGCTTTCTTTTGGTGCTTCAAGTCAGACAAAATTAGCATTTGATGAGCATTTCTTTTTGGTTAAATAATTAACATAATAGGAAAACCTTCTGTAAAATTTGAAGCTATCTTAAAAAACAGATTCTATATAACCAAAATGCTTTTTATATTTGGGGCTCATTTAAAATATTTAAAATATCTAAAATTAGTTTCAGCCCTGTACAACTTTAATATAAATCAAGCGTTTTAAAATATTTATGATTAAAAAAAATGATTCCATCTGGGTAGGGAATTTATTACTGGAATATTACACCAATTTGAATTGAAGCCACTGTGAGATTAATTTCTTCTCTGCTGTTGGAATTTAAATGTATTCTGACAGCTGCTTTCTGTAACTGACATATCCTTATTTGCATGCAGTATTTTCTACTCAATGAAACCATACATATCAGAGGAACTTTGGATGTTTTAAGCAACAAACAAAGATGGATTATCAATGCAAATGCCAACGAGGAATTTACTATAAATAATGAAATACTGGCAAGCTCCTGCTTTGAAATCAACACTGGTTATTTAGAGCTTTCAGAGAGACAATTGTAAATTTCAGAACTTGCTGATGTTCAAAAATAAAGAATTGCACAAAGGGAAAAGAAGTTCTTGATCAAACACATGTTTTTCAGATTTATTAGTGATTAACACATCAGGTACCCTCTTTTGGATTATATTCCCTTTCACCATTGCTAAAAGTTGACAAGATGAATGCTGTTAAAGGAACAGCATGTCATAAAGGAAATGTAGTAATTTAGATGTTTATGTCATGCGACTTAAGTCTGAGTTGGTACAGTTATTTGCTGTCATTTAGGCAAGATTGATGAAAGGGAAGCATTTCAACGAAGCTGAATTTGTCATGCTTTCTTCAAGGACAGGCCCATCTAATTGGGAGGGGACAGACTCAAGCCTAAGAAGTCAACATAACTTTAAAATTGAAAAAAAAGCACCAACTACTCTTTTGAAGAGAATAAAGATGAACACCATTAAAATTGAGACTGAGAATAAAAATGATTCATAAATAAAATGATACTAAATCAAACTGTCACGTTAGGTCTCAAAATTCATATTTTACTACTTTTCCTTTTCCTTTTTTTTTTAGCTGAATGTGCCTTTGGCTGACTTTCTGCTCTGAGTTCATCAGTCATTGACAGAAGGCATGTGAGGCGGGCAGCGGTGGTCAGGAAATCTGGTCTGCATGTTAGTATCTCTTTGTTAATAATGAACTCTTTGAGCAAAATGAAAAGTTTTGAAAAGAAAGGAAGGGAAAGAAACATGAAAGAAGAGAAAAACTAATGGAGATTCTTTCCCTAGATGTATTCAGGCTATAAAAAAACTTAAGCTCAATTTATTGTACAAGCTGATATTCACTGAAAACTACCAAGCTTTCTCAGGCAAAAGGTAACAATTATCCACTGTAAATATTTATAGTATAATTTTCTATAGCAAAAAATATCAAATCCCTACTTTTTAATGAGAACAGAAGTAAATTTATATATACCAAGAAAATATCATGAGTAGCAAATGAGAGTGAGAATTAGGCAAAGGGGCGAAAGGAACAATATTAATGTGTTTTGTTGCTTGAAGGCTAGGATACTCTAGAATCACAGTGAACTGTTACATTCCAAGGAGTGTCATTGCCCGTGGTCAGAATTTGCCACACAAGTGGTATTTTTAAGGCATTCTTGGAAGGAGAGAAAAAAGAGGAAGTCATAAAGCACTCAATCATTCCATGCTTGCAGTTCTGTGTTGGAATGTGGAGGTAGGTATGAAATTACAGACTATATATTATTCAGAGGTTTTTCCTTTTCCATAGAAAGTCAGATGTTCTTGGGCTCTCTGTTGAGAGACTGGAGAGGGAAAAGTGACGTTTAGTGCTGACTCATAGTTATTTTTCCCTTTACCTTCCTTTTTCCTCCTTTTAACTCTTAAGATCTGATTATGGGCAGATTGTAAATGGTCTCACATAAGGAGCCACTCATCCAAGCAAGAATAGCAGTCCTGAGACTACCTATTTGGCCAGAAGAGCCACTGTCTGATTGTTATTTTGCTCTGAGCTCCAGAACATAGTGGGGTTTACCTGAGTCAGACAGGCACATTATGTTGTTTCTTTACCTTTAGACTTCCTAAAGACAAGAAAAAATATGAAGATGACTGGACACCCACAGTAGAAAGGGACACACATATAATTTACTAAACACATATAATGTAAAGATGGCAAAACACAGTTCATTATCTCACCCAACAACACATGCTATGCGGGATTCTATTAACCAGCTCTGGAGCTGCAAGAGCCTGGGGTTGTGTTCTTGCCATGCAACCTTGGGAGGCTACTCTTGTCACTCGCAGCCTTATTTCTCTAAACTTGTATGCTGCACCCACTGGTGTTTGGTAGGGAATATTTGGACCCTTCTCCAACAATATGAACCTCTTTGGAAACACCATTGTCAATGGCCACATTGTGTCTACCACATGGAAGGACTGTAATGTGATTTCTTTAGCCACTGGTCACACTTACTGCTTTGACATAGAGTTGTAAATTCTCTTGTTGTTTGTGACAAGAATGACTCTTAATTCTCTCCCTCAAAAGGCTCATGATTGACTGGGAGACAGACAAATGAGGAGTTTAAGAAGAGAAGAACAGAGAGAGGTGTGTGGGGCAAAGGAGGAGGATGAGAAAATGGTGGTCTTCTGGACTCAGTAATCCCCACCTTTTTTCATGACTCAAAGGATTGAATTGAATGGAGTGAAAACTCCAGATTTAGGAGTTATTTGGAAGATGATACAACCAATATCATATTGTATTTTCAGCTGATAAAATCCAATTGTGGAGCCAATGCTTCTGTCTCTATCAAGAATTGTGAATTTCAGATTTTGATCATTCCAAAAGGGAAATTCACCTTTTTCATATAGTTTAGCCATTTTTATGAGACTTTGCATAGTACTCTTAATCCCTTATTTATTATACTATTTTTATTTTTTAAAAAATTTTTTATTAAATCATAAACACATAGATCATGTGTACATTAATGCATTTATGGGGTACAATGTGCTGATTTCACACAGAATTAGGAGTTTTTACATCACACTGGTTAATATATAAATTATCTCATTTACTTAATTATTGTGTTAATTTATACTTGATACTTAAAATATCCAACATATACCCTTGCATTATGCACCATAGGTGTGATCCCACCATTCACTCTTCCTTGATCTGACCTCCCCCCTCCTCAACCAACTCCTTCCTCCCTCTTTCATCCTGGGCCATAGTTGTGATCTATTCTTTATATGAAAGTGCGAGTGACTGTAAATTGGTTTCATAATAGTACTGAGTACATTGGATATTTTTTCTTCCATTCTTGAGATACTTTACTAAGTAGAATATGTTCCAGCTCCATCCATGTAAATGTAAAAGAGGTAAAGTCTCTATCTTTTTTTAAGGCTGCATAATATTCCATGGTATATATATATACACACACCACAATTTGTTAATCCATTCGTGGGTTGATGGGCACTTGGGCTTCTTCCATGACTTGGCTATTATGAATTGAGCTGCCATGAACAATCTGTTGCAAATATCTTTGTTATAAAGTGATTTTTGGTCTTTTGGATATACACCTAGTAGAAGAATTGTACTTTCTTTTCCAGTTGCTTAAGATGTCCCATTAAGTTATTGAATTTCTTTCTTTCCATTCTCTTGAGGGAGGCTTGCAACACTATGAATTTCCCTCTTAGGACTGCCTTTGCAGTAACCCACAGGTTCTGATAATTCATGTCTTCATTATTGTTTTGTTCCAAAAATTTGGCAATTTCCTTCTTTATCTCATCTATGGCCCAGCTACCATTCAGCATAAGGTTATTGAGTTTCCATGACTTTGTATGAGTATGCAGATCCCTATTATTGGTGAGTTCAACTTTTATTGCATGATGATCTGAAAAACTACTAGCAATAATTTCTGTACTTTTAAATTTGCTGAGGTTAGACTTGTGACCTGAGTTGTGATCAGTTTTGGAGGATGTTCCATGGGCTGATGAGAAGAATGTGTATTTGGTTTTGTTAGGATGAAATGTTCCATAGATGTCTGTTAAATGCAACTGCTGTATGGTGAAGTTTAAGTCCCAAATTTTTTTGCTTAGTTTCTTATTGGAGGATCTATCCAACACTGCCAAAGTGGTGTTAAAATCTCCAACTATTATGGTGCTGGAAGATATTAAAATTATGGTGCTCCTTATAAATTGAGGAGCATTGTGGTTGAGCACATAAATGTTAATAGTTGACATCTCATCAAGCTGAGTGTTTCCCTTAACAAATATGAAGTGACCATCCTTGCCTTTTCTTACTTTTTTTGGTTTAAAGTCTAATGTATCTTCAAATAAAATTGTCACCCCTGCTTTTTTCTGATTTCCGTTTGCCTGAATTATAGATGTCCATCCCATCACTCTGAATCTATTTTATCCTTTAAGGGAAGATGAGAATCTTGTATGCAGCAGATATCTGGCCTGAGTTTTTGTATCCAGTCAGATAACTTGTGCCTCTTAAGAGAACAATTTAAGATGTTCACATTAATTGAGAGTATTACAAGCCTGGTAACATTTTGGGTATCAAGTTTTTTGAAAGTCCAGTGTGGAAATTTTAAATCTTTTTACCACTGTGGAAATTGGGTTTTGGTCAAGAATTTCAGAGTGAGTTTAGATTGGTGATAAAGCATTTTGCTGGTCATTATGGATGATGGGTCTGAGAATATCCTGAAGAGCTGTTTTGGTTATGGCAAATTCCTTCAACATGTGTATGTCATTAAAGTATTTAACTTCTCTGTCATAAGTGAAGCTCAGTTTAGCTGGATACAGGATCCTGGGCTGAAAGTTGTTTTGTTTTAGGAGATTAAAGGTCAATGACCATTCTCTTCTGGCTTAAAAAGTTTCAGCAGAGAGATCTGCAGTCATTCTTTTTTTTGCAGTTTTTGGCCAGGGCTGGGTTTGAATCCACCACCTCCGAAATATGGGGCCAGTGCCCTACTCCTTTGAGCCACAGGCACTGCCATGCAGTCATTCTAATATTCTTCCCATTGTACATTATGATTTTCTTATGTCTGGCTGCTTGCAGGATTTTCTCCTTCATATTAACTTTGGTGAAGTTAATTACAATGTGTCTAGAAGATGCTTTATTTGGGTTGAGTTGTGCTGGGGTTCTGAAATTGTCTTATACTATTTTTAAATAAGAACACACTTAAATGTCAAATTAATTTTCAAATCAAAGAAAATGTTTTGGAGGGCACATTTTATATTAAGGGCTATTGTTAACCCTTTAAATTACTTCTGAGTATTCAATTTCCTATTATGAATAAAACTTACAAAATGAATATAGTCTAACATTATCCCTCAGTTTTTAGATCTTGCATATTTTTCTCTTCAAAATGCATTATCTATTCTAGTGATTTTCAAAATTATTTATAGTTAGGGGTACTTGGGCAAGTTTCTAATTCTATGACCATCAATTTTCTTATTTTAAGGAAAGAAACAATTGGAAGAGAAACTCTAAAGTGACTTCAAATCTTGAAAGTTTATCCTAACAGTAGTGTCATATGAACAAGTTAGTAAAACCTATGAACTTGTCCAAATTCTTCTCAACAGCTGCAGGGTAGATACTTTGGGGAAAGTATTAGAGAAGCAAGGAGAATGCAGGCAAGGGAAGAAAACCAGATATTCTGGATTCTTAGCCTCACTGATAGGAAGGAAGCCAGGGTCCAAGAACAACTGGATTCCCAAGAACTTATTTTCAATGTTATTAAGTTATTAAGACTTGGCAGCCTTCTACTATTTTTCAGGGAAAGAATATTACAGTGCCTCTGGGAGAAAATCATACTGCTAGCCTACAAAGGAGAAAAGGTGACTGGTAGCTCTGAAGCCATTCTCCCCATTGGCGTAACTACATTAAGCCTGCTTCCTCAGCAGGAGGGACTGGGCTCTGTCCTTAGATTGGGAGTAACTTGCTAGTCAATAGTGAGTTTCCATTTTGGTGGATCTTGTTAAATGGGTTTCTGATGATTTAAATAAGGGAGGTCTATGGCATTATAGATGACATTTGAGAGATGCCCTCCTTGCTATTTAATTTAGTTGGTATTTAGTAGGAGCAAACAAAAATCAGGGACAATATTGAGGAGGAAGAGGAAGAGGAGGATGGTATTTGGAGAATGATTGGGCACATTAAAGGCACCAAGAAATTGCACATAGCAAAATATAATTCAGTGGTTAAACAACAATATTTTACCACAGAGACACTCTATCTCTACCCAGGCACCCATTAACATCCTATGTGATTCACTTTGGGAAAAGCTTAAGAAGAATTTTTTGGAATAAGAAGCAAGATAAGGGATATGCTTGTGGCTAATAATATGCGGTGGTCCCATACACCGAGGGTGACAGGTTCAAACCTGGCCCTGGCCAAACTGCAACAAAAAAATAGTTGGGTATTGTGGTGAGCACCTGTAGTACCAGCTACTCAGGAGACTGAGGCACGAGAATCGCCAAAGCCCAGGAGTTGGAGGTTGCTGTGAGCTGTGATGCCACAGCACTCTACTGAGGGTGATAAAGTGAGACTCTGTCTCTAAAAAAAAAAAAAAAAAAAAGAAGCAAGATAAATTCAAGCTACTGATCACTTTAAGGTCTTTGCAATAGTCTAAGTCAGTGACTTCAGACAGGCAATTTTTCTTCATTCCAGAAGCTTGGAGCCAGGTGTCTCCTTAGGAGTCAAAAAACTTACTTGGAGCTAGTGGGGTAAAAAAGCCTAAGCCAGGCAGACCCTCCTTGTTCACCTAGAGAATTAATCATGTAGGGATTGGATGTAATGTTTCTGTTTCATATTCTCTGTCTTGATAGTGAGAAGTTATTTAGATGCATTTGAGCTGACCGTGTACCAAGTAGGGACAGGGCTGGGTAGCACTTGCTATGCTTGTTAGACTCAGAACGCTTATTCACAGAGCACCTAACTGGATCTTGTTCTGGGGAACACCCTTTGGAGAATGTGGTTCTGGTTATTGTATGATATCTCTTCTTGTTGCACCTAGGAGGGTTCATATCCCTTCCAGGGTGCCTAAATCCACTGCTCTGGTCCAGCTATCTTCAAGTTTACCTTACCCAACTCCCATTGAGCCACAGACAAGCTCTGGTTCTTCTGAGAAGTCAGATTTCATTTCTTCTCATCTGTGGTTGAAAGTCAACACTGAAGAGCAGCCTGTGTTAGTGGCCAAGTCATCATCATGGCTTTTGCCTCTAAATATGTCCTGCATGCTTAGACTGCAGTTGTCTCCCCTTCTCAAGGTCACCAACAACATTGTTACAGAAATAGCAGCTTGCATTAGTTCCACATAACGCTTACCTTTTCCTACCTCTCAATGCTGATGGTGTCTTTATTGGTCCCCAATATGGCTTTATTTACACAAACCATATACCTTGTCTGCTGCCCTGTGGTCCATAGTTCATTTCATTCATCTAGGTGGAAATTAAGGACATTACAAGATTGGAATCTTCTCAGGAGGAGGAGATAATGTCAATATTTTGGATTTTGACCACCAGACTCTTTACATTGAGGTAGACAAATGCTCACATCTTGGAAGATAGAACTGCTGTAACACTTCCCTTTCACTCCAAAGCTCATTGCTCCAGTGTCTTTCACATATCTAGGTGTCTGTTTAATCCTTTATCTATTCTACTTCTTTTCTTGATCATTAGACAAGAAATTATATTTTATTCAGTTGGTCACTAATGTACTCTTCATTTATAATAAAATGCACTGAATGTCAAAGAAAAAAACCTGCTCTGTGTCCTCAAGAATCTTTGAGTCTAGAAGAAATGTATGCCAAAAAAGAAATGAAAGTGAGTAGTGAAATCTAGACAGCACGATGTCAATAGAAAAATAAGTGACTGTGTGGGAAAGGAATGGATGGGCATTACTGATGACAGCAACATAAAAAAACGTATCAGGGCTTCTATAAGAAGAAATTCTTCAAGTAAAGAACGACACTTGGGTTTGTATGTATTCAGAGGAAGGAAAGAGGCTGGGTGGGGAAGAGAGAGAGTCGTCTATTGGTGTGGTCCATACAGATTTATAATCTAAGGAGTACTAATAGAGAAAAGTGGAGGCCAAAGAATTAATTCCTAGTATAATGATCCTTTGTTGCCATCTTATCCCTCTGAGGGGGTTTCTCTCTATTCTTCATCTTATGGGTTCATAATAAAAGGTAGGAAGGCCTAAAACAAAATCTCTTTGCCCTTTGAAAATAATGTCTCAGTAAAACTAGAAGCACCCATTTTCCAAAGAAAATGGAGCTATACTCACTCTTCAGGACTTATGAACAGCTGAAGATGTTAAGATACTCACTCAAACTCAATTCTGTATGTTTTTAGAAGTACTTAGCTATAGCTTTCTTGCAGGCAAACTTCCAAAGCTTAGGAGAAAATGCAATCATAATTAATCCATGAAGTTTAGTTCTGGTTTTGCAAATCATCACTACATACTGAGTATCTGATTTAGTAATTGATAGAGAAAAGTCCACGTACACAAGTATTTTGGCAGGACAATTAAGCTAGCAGCCTAGAAATAAATTTGTGGGGAGGACTAGGTAAGTATAAGGAAATTACTTATAGCTCCTTAACCCAAAGCACTTTGCCATGTGAGGGACTCCTGGGAAATGTCTCACACGTTTCAAACTTATAGATGGAAAGAAGATCAATGACATATTCTGCCCCTGGGGTTGGCAGATCTTTGGAGGATGTGATAGTTGATCCAGTAAATATGATCATTCTACAGTTTGTTTGTTTGTCCCTGAGAACACATATTTTCCTTCCCAGGTAGACCAGAGTTGTCCCAGAGGAAGAAGGAAAGCAGAAGAAGCCCAAAACAGGAGCATAGTGAGATAGGACAGGACTTAGCCTTCCTTACCACAGAGGCTCAACACAACCACAGAGGTTGGAGGCTAGAACAGACATAGAGGGGACCTAGTCATAGAAGGTAAAGCATCGCGGGAACCAGCAGTTCTGGGACTGGGGGAGTGAGCAGTGTAGAGTCTGTCAATTAGGACAGCAAGATTCGGAATCCAGATGACCAAAAGTGACTTCTAGGGTCTAAAAAAGAGCACACCCAGGAGGGTCAGAGAGTATTATCATTGACATGGGATTCAAAATGGGAGGAGGTAAAGTTGGTGGTCTTGACAAGAGATGTTTCAGAGGAGTGGTTTAGACAAAACCACGGGGGAGAGAATGAAAGGAGGAAAAGGACAGACGATGAACATAGATAGGTTTCCAAGGATTATTGAAATAAAAATGAGAAGAGAAATAAAGCAAGAGATAGAAGAAAACTTTGGGCCAAGGGATTTTTTTTTCCAGTAAGGGTACAAATGATTAGGCTACATTGTTAGGTAAAGTTCAAGTTGTAGTTCAGCCTTTCACTCAGAGATTTTTAAGAAAAGCTATCAAGGAATGAGTTCTCTGGAAATTATCTACAGATGGATATTTGTTAATAGGTAGTTTCTTGGGAAGTTCTCTTAGCAACAACTCCTCTGTGGGATGCCAGGACAGAATTTGGATGTTGATATAGCTGCAACGAAAACATTCAAGGAGCTCTCAGGCTGGGATGGATCTCCAAATATGTTCCAAATTGAGGCAAGAGGGCCTGATATTTGCATGATGAATCAACCAGGCTTGGATGCACACTGCTCCCCAGCTCTTCTGCCCTCTAGCTGAAGTGGATAAATATGTATTTATATTTATATGTATATAATATGTAAGTAATATGTATTCATTTATATGCTGTCAAGGAAGCAGTGTCCAAATTGGTGATCAATCTCTTTCAGCCTTTCCTTGTCTTTCTCCAATGTTATCAGATATATAATATCTCTAGGACCAACAACTTGATTTCATAGACCTTGTAATTACTAGTTCATCCAACTTTTCAAACACCTGAGCTATTGCACATGCCAGTTCACACTCTCCCATCTGTATCCTAGGTCAGTTCAGTTCACCACTAGTGAATGTTTGGACAGTTTTACTAATAACATATGTCGTAGTCTACCAGTATCCATCTATCAGTGATGGGACTCAGCTGACTGGCTCAATCATTTTTAGAGACTGCTTCTTGGGAACACTATCAAGGCTGAGTTTCCAGAAAGAGAATCAAGTGTGAAAGTTTTAAGGAAATTATAACAGCAGGATTGGGTAGAGAAAGGAATTGAACTGAGTTTAATTTACAACAGAGATGTCAGTCAATTCCAGAAAAAAAAACTCTGCAACTGGGAAACCTTCTAGACCTGTGGGTTTCAATAGGGTGTGATTTCATTCCCTAGTGATATGTGGAAATACCTAGAGATAGTTTTAGTTGTCATAATTGGAGAGGGGGCTGTTGGTGTACAATGATGGGGGCCAGAGCTGCTGCTGAACGTCCTCTGTGGACAGCATAGCCCCTCACAAGAAAGAATTACTTGGCCCAAAAGGTCACCAGTGTTGAGGTGGAGAAATTGATTGATAGATCAAGACAAAGGTCAGAGGCTTTGTATACCTTCGCTGATTTGGGATTGTCCCCCAGGAGGGGCAAAATGTCAGGCAAGGCAGCTCTCTTGCCCATATTGAAATTCCCAGAGAAAGATGTTCTGCGAGTGTCAGCAGCAGGTGCTCCTGGCAGTGAGGGCAGTGAGTACATCAGCCCCCAGGGGCAGATCAGGGTGTACGTCTACTGCACATTGATCCCCTGGTAATGGAAGCTGTATTTCTGTATTTGTTTACACCAGTTGCTGGGGGAGCCAGCAAGTGCATAGTAGAGAACAAACAAAGCTGAAGTTTGCTGAGTAGCCAAAGAAGCTCAGAAATATTAATTGTAATTGTGATGTTTTGCTCTCCCCCAGCTGAGCAGTTGACTGAGCCTGCTATTGGCTTTTGTGATGCTGCTCTGTACCAGCTAAACCCTGGGAAGCCACCCTTGCTGCTGGTCTTTTGACTAGTCTTGGTGGGCCATGACAGAGGAGGAATGGTAGGAGGAACAGGCGGGGTGGTTGGCTTGTTTTCCTGGCCCTGTGCCTGGATGCTGACCTTGGGTATTCCATATCATCCCTGGGTAGGTGTGAGCTTGTGCAAGTTATTAGACTAGTACAACCTACCCTTTCTCCCCTGGATCCACCAACTCACCTGCGTCTGGTTCCAGAGTTTACTTCCCTTCTCTTCTCATGGAGCCCTGATTTCTGCTCAAGTCAAGGCCAGCTCTTTCTCTTGTGTTTTGGGTTCTAATCTCACTGCTCAACTCAAGAGTTTTGTTTCTGTCTTATTAGATTTGCCTCTCTATATGTAGACCATTCCCATCAATATCCAAAAATTACCTAGCAGAGGACATTCATCCAAACAAACAGACAAAACAAACCTATCTCTTTCTTCTCAACACACTCTAGTTGTGTTCTCATTACTCTAACGAATAAAATGGCTTAATTTGGTCCTCTAGCAGCTCACCATGTGCACCATGGTCACCCATTCATTACATGTGATCAGTTGGCAGCATTTGACAGACTGGGCTGCTTACTCCTTCCTGAAGCATTTTGCTCTTACCTTTCCTAGCCATCACATTTTCCTGAGTTTTTGTCCTGCCTGTCTATCTACTACTCAGTCTCATTATCCTCTGTAAGATGGCTAAATGTTGATGTATGTTGGGGTCTGTCTTTAGATTTCTACAAAATCTACGTATTCTTCCTAATTCCTCTCCTCTTGGTCTATAGCACGAAATACTTTCTGTAGGTAAAGACTCCCAAATCACTATGTCCATGCTTGTTGTCTCCTGGGAACATCTTTAAAAAGGCTTGTTAACTGAATGGCTGAGTAGACATCTCTACTTGTATGGCTAATGGTTCTTTTAATTTTAATATGTTCAAAACAGACTCCTGGATACTAACCCTCCTCTTCCCCAGTAGGTAACCAACCCTACCATGCTTCTTTCTCACTTTCCTCAACAACTCTCTACCCTTTCTCAAGAAAAACCTAGACATCATCTTTGATTTGTTTTCATACAACAGAACCAGATGAGTTTTGTGGCCTCCACCTCCAGGCTGTCTTGAAAGAGACCAATGTTTACTTCTGTACTGCTGTTGTAATGCTAACTGAAGTCAAACTCAACTTGCCTATTGCAAAGCAGAGACCTAGATTTCTAGGGACTTGGATTTGGCCATGCAACTTTCTTTGCTTTTTGGTGTTTGTGGAGATTTCCACTGTGTTTGCAGATCTCTGAGTGTCCAAGAGTTAGTTCTGTACACTGATCTTTTTAAATATCAACCAGATCAAATCACTCTGCTACTTAAAATCTCCCTGTTTTATATCAAGTTAAAATAAAATTCAGAATAGTTATCATGCTAACAGAATCCTATATGATCCTACTTTTGCTCATTCTCCCACAAACCTGTAAGTTTCCATTTATTCACAACTTTCTGTCCATAATAGCAGAAGTGAGTTAGAATATCCCTCTTAATTCTTCATATTCTTCTTCTGTCATGTGACCTTCCATCTCCTTCCTTCATTGGATTTGGATTTGGATTTGAATTTAAATGTGAATTCTTTTGTTGGTGATGCTTGGGGAGGTTTCCAGTGTGCATTCAAGTTTGTGTTGGCCTAAGTTCAGTGACCTACTGTCAAAGGTCTTACTCTAGTGAGCCTCAGCTTCCTTAGCCCTGGCCCCAGAAAGACTTGTGGAGAAATCCTGAACCTGACCTAAATTTAGGACCAAGCCTAGCTCACACATAAGCTTGGATTAAAGTGGTCTCAATGACTTACACATGTGTGAGCAAATAAAAAAAGAGATACAATTGCTTGTGTTTTAAGTGACTAAGTTTTGGGACAATCTATTACATAATATAACAGCAATAGCTTCCTGCATTCCTGCCCCGGAGGCAGGGTCCTTTAAGACCTTAAGACCTATGGAGCTGACTGTGATCCACTGAAGAAAAGTAAAGTTAGAAGAAGCAAGAGATAAAGAGACAGGACACACAGAATAGAATTTTCAAAGGTGGGAAACACTAGTTTGTGGGGTTCACAGAGATAGCCCTAAGTGTTTGTTCCACTCAGTTTTTATTGAAGCCTATTATCTCATTTAGCCCAGAGGGTAAGCTGAGGGAGGGGAAAAAATGTCAGCAGTTTCGCTGAGTAAACATGTTGGCTCTTATTCTATCAATGATCATTAACTTTAAGGGTCTGGTCCCTTGATCTCTGCCTTGGTGATACACAAGTTCTCAGAATGGGTATTTGCTTTGACTGTTGACTGGGCAAGGGACAGCATAGTTAATGTTTCTTGCCAGGCCTTGCATGCAGCTTCCTTTGGCCATTATTTCTTCAGAGTGTTCACAGACCCAGTGGAGTGTTTGAAAGCTGTATCCCAGACAGGCCAGGCTTCTAGAAAAAGCAAGAACTGCTCAGATAAGGAATTTAGCAGCTTGATTAAAATTAACCTAGCTAACTTATTCTTATTTCACCTTGCTTAGATTATTTCTCTGTTTTTCTCCTCTTCTGGGGGTGTTTTCCCTTGCCAAGAATGTGGTCTTTGGGCCCCATTCTGCCTATAATAGCTGGTCCCTTGTCTGGCTTTGGGATATGCCAAGCCTGGATGGGAAACTTTTTCATGGTTGGAGGACCTCATTAATTTAGCTATAATGAAATAAGACCATATTCAAGAAATTTCACTTGGGTAAACTTAAAACTATACATTATTTTGTAAAAATCTAATTACTATATACTTAGTAGTTAAAAAATGCAAACTATTTGTTAATTTTAAACTTACCTTTTAATGAATTTGTTGTGTTTGCTTTTTGTTAAAAATTATTTGAATATTTAGTTGCAGCATGGGCATCTGCAGTTTCAGTTAATCCTTTAGATGAGTATCAGTCATTTGTGACCTTACTCATCTTGATTTGGGGAAGGTAGGAGAATGTAGATTTGCATCAATAAGAGGTTGGAAAGCAAGAAAGGATTTTTTGAGCATGTTGCTGAAGGTGTGGGTATTCTGCGTTTTTCCATATTTCATATGGATAGTTCTTATTATCAAACAATGACTTTGAAATGTTATCTTTTGAGAGCTTAATTAATTCCATCTGTAGTATTTTAGGCGCCTTGGTGATATGTAGAGGACCGAGCACCATGCTTTTGGGAGTGGTCACCAGTTCTTGATGTAGGCTCTGGGAGCAGGACAATCTCCCAGCTGGGTGCGCAGCCTGGAGACAAGCCCTTAAGCAGCAACTGCAGGTGTTAATGAGATAAGATTGGTTGCTTGTTAGTAAGCAGGTGTTGAACCTTGAACATATGGGATGCATCAGGGTGGGAGTTGAACCCGTGGGGAAAGAGCACTTAGCGATCATTAAGCACATAGCCCCTGTATGAGCACCACCCACACCTGTTGTATAATGTTTCAATAAGATTCCCTGCACCTATGGGAAGTCTACCTCTTTCAAGCATTGTACTTCTAATCCCTGTCCTGGCTGGTTCCTGCATGCAGTGACAGGTTACCACAGTGGCACTGACAAGGGTGACAGGGTGACACAGTGGCACCAACAGTGATATCAACTAGGTGAGGGTGAAATGCTAATTTGACAGTAGTATCATGATTCTCAGTCAATGAACCTTTCATTGTATTCTATAATTAGCAGGTCTGTAATAGCTGTGTATTCTTCATATGATTTGTATATGTCATCCTGCTCATTAATGACCTTTACTAACTGGGAAAAAATGTTCACTTGAAATTTCCTGTTGAAGAAGTAGCATTTGGGGGAAAAAAAAGCTTTTTCAAAATGCTTGAATTTTTTGTCACGTATCTATGCAGTGTATAGACTTTGTTTTACTTTGCAAAGAAATATTCAAGTCACTTTGATTTGACATGGTATCAAACAAATGATGCCTTCCTATAAGAAAAATCCTCTGTTAATAACTGACATTGCTAATTCTATTCTTCATAAAACTTAGCTATCTGTTCTCAAAGAGATACAGTTTGGCTAACACCTGTCCCTGTGATAGCTAATGCACGTTAGAAAGACGTGGCAAATCCACACTGAATTCCTCATTGTTCAAGTATAGCATGTTATGAAATTGGCAATGCTGTGTTGCATTTGCAAGAACATTGGTAAGAATACTTACAACTTGTTGCAAAGTGTCACTTACAACAGTAGCTTTAGCTGGAGAGATTTTGCTGATACAAGTTACAATGAAAAGAAATGAAAGCATCTATATATGTATCTGTTAATATTTATTCATGCATTATGCGAGGATTATTTTACTTAAACCTTGAAACTTATGTTATTCTTTGTTCTTTTAAATGCATTCATTTTAAAAATAAAATGAAAATATAGAAGACAAACAACAATGTACTAATAAAAGTAAAATGATTTGTTTTATATAATTTGTATTCAGTCAAAAGGCCACGCTTAAGAACTGAGAAGGCCACATGCAGCCTTAAGACCACAGGTTTCCCATCCCTGTGCTAAACTCGTTCCAGTCTCAAGGACTTTGTATTTTGTTTCTTCTGGAATACTCTTTCCCCCAAATTTCAACATGACTCCATCCTCAGAAACACATTCTCCTTTCACTCTAGCTAACTTGTAGTGCCACAATGTCACCTCCTGTATTGGTTTACTTTCTATCTAGAATTGTTCACTCTGTGAAATTATTTATTTGTATGTGAACATGCTTATGATCTATCTCTACCCATGATGACTCTACCTCCATGAGAGCAGAGACTGTGTCTACCTTATTTCCAGCTGTATCTTTAGGGCTTGTAACACTGCTGAACAGACAAAAGCATTCTTTTTTTTTGAGACAGAGCTTCAAGCTGTCACCCTGGATAGAGTGCTGTGGCATCACAGTTCACAGCAACCTCCAATTCCTGGGCTTAAGCAAGTCTCCTGCCTCCACCTCCCAAGTAGCTAGGACCACAGGCACCCGCCACAACGCCTGGCCATTTTTTGGTTGCAGCCGTCATTGTTGTTTGGCGGGCCTGGGCTGGATTCAAACCGGTCAGCTCAGGTGTATGTGGCTGGCGCCTTAGCCCATTGAGCCACAGGTGCCGAGCCTCAGACAAAAGCATTCTGAGGTGTGGATTATACCATACTGGTCCTTGTGCAGCTGGGCTGCAGTCACCAGTTATGAGAACCATTGGCCTTTGCTTTAGTGTGGACTCATGTGTGGGAGACAGAAGGCTAGCCAGAGACTGCATTTCTCAGACTCCTTTACATCTGGATGTGGCTGTTGATCTTATTTTCCTCAGTAGAAGGTAAGCAGACGTGATGTGGTATGACTTCTCCATTCACTCTTTGTGCCTTGTACCAGCGCATGTGAGTGATGTTGTGGGTGGTGGAGCTATGAGCTGGAAGAAGCCTGGATCTCTGAATTGCTGTGTAGAAAATAATCCCCAATGACATGTTTTTGGAGTGTTTTATAAGCCAGGGATAAGTTTCTGTTGTGTTATAAAACACCAAAATTTGGAGATTTTGGTTGCAGGAGTTAACATTTCCTCAACTAAAGCATTAACCTATGATTATACCACCCCAGACTTCATATCTTGTTACTGTTTAATCAGATTTTCCATCATTCCTTGTAGAGACTTTTCTCAGGTGAACAATATTAAGTTTTGTAGCTTCTCTAATATCTTGAACAACTCTCCTTCTAATGCCTTGTTTCTTGTTTGTTGTCTTATAAGAAACCAGATAAAGAAGCATGTTAGGATTTTGAACAAATGGTATCATGGTCTAAGCTAAGGACATGAATTTTGTGATGCTATTTGGGCTATTATGGGGAATTGGATGGCTTATTCCTTAGTGCAGGATAATTGCCTGATAAATGATAAAGAAATATGGAACTATGTGTCAGAGTAGAATCAAGGGTGAGGTGCAACTGTTTGTAGGAAAGTGTGAATACTGTACTATTTAAAATTAGAGCAAATGACTACTATATTTCCCAGAGCTTGAAAGAGAAACTTTGAGATGTAACTTAAAAAGCCCTAAATATATTTTTCATATTTCTATCTATCATCTCGGATTCACTATGTTCTAAGGACAGACAATGCTTATATACCCACATATAGACCCATTTCCACGACACTATATGTTTTAGATTTGTTAAAATATTTAAATATCTAAAATACCTAGTCATTCATTATTATGGTTATTATAAAGATTCATGCTGTGTAAGGAATACTAGTTTTGAACTCTAGTTCAGTTTCACAGATATCAAAAGGTGCTTCACTCTTTGTTAAATTAAACCCATCTTATCTTCACTGAAATCTGGGTTTGGCCAGAGAGCAGGGAAGCATGTTATAGGACAATATTGGTAGCAGAAAGCAGTGAGAAATATCAGAGGTTTTACAAACTGATCTTGTTTGCAATCTTGCTTTGCATCATTATAGGACTTACTCAACATCTCTGAGCCTTAGTATCCTCATCCATAAAATTGAGTCTACAAGTGCTCCCTGATAAAGTTGTGAGCATCAGGGTGGCGCCTCTGGCTCATCGAGTAGGGCACCGGTCCCATATACCGAAGGTGGAGTGTTCAAACCCAGGCTTGGTTGAACTGGAAAACAGAAAACAGACAGGCACTGTGGAGGGTGCTTGTGCTCCCAGCTACTCGGGAGGCTGAGGCAAGAGAATTGCCTAAGCCCAGGAGTTGGAGGTTGCTGTGAGCTGTGTGACGCCGTGGCACACTCTACCGAGGGTGATAAAGTGAAACTCTGTCTCTACAAAAAAAAAAAGTTGTGAGCATCAAATGAGACATGCAAAGTGTAAATCAAAACAGCACAGAGGTTGGCTCGGCACCTGTGGCTCACAGGGCTAAGGCGCCAGCCAGGTACATCTGAGCTGGTGGGTTCGAAACCAGCCTGGGCCCACCAAACAACAATGATGCTGCAACCAAAAAAAAAATGGCTGGGTGTGTGTCGGGCGTCCCAGCTACTTGGGAGGCGGAGGCAGGAGACTCGTTTGAGCCCAGGAATTGGAGGTTGCTGTGAGCTGTGATGCCACAGCACTCTATCCAGGGTGACAGCTTGAGGCTCTGTCTCAACCCCCCCCACAAAAAAAACCAGCACAGAGGCAATAATAAAATAAAATTAGCATGTGTTATTTTTCTCCCATAATTTTGCACATTAATTACATACATCCTCAGTGTTTGGTTTTGGGCATAAATATAAGCATTTATACCCCTTTTTCTGCCTGATATATATATTACAAGCTTTCCAAAAAGTTATATACTACAAGATTTCCAAAAATTCACATATTCTATACATAAACTTTCCAAAAATTCAACCTTTTGATAATAAATCTGTATTGTTTAAGAGATAGCAGTTCATCTTTTAGAAAATACATACATGTAAACACAACTCTACACCTGAGTTGCCATTTTCCACCATAATTGTGGAAACTGAATATGCAAATCTTTATTCTGAAATATAAAAATAATCACAGTTAGCAGGTGATTTAAATTTTTGAAGGCAACCGAATGTTCTCAAGAGGAAAAAAAAAAGTCAAAAAAGTAAAAGTAGAAGCTTATATCATACGATGGTTTGGTTCATTTTTTCTTTTATAAATTAGTATTTCTTATCACCACTTCTAGCATTTTTTAAAATCAGGGGTTCTGGCTTTGACTGTTTCCTCAAATGGGTTTCACAGAAGAGTTCATTTTGTCTGTAGCATTCCCCAGATAACCTATGGCTAATTATATACTTCTGCCCACACCTGGCAGCCACAGGACCAGGTGGATAGAGAGGGGCTTGGCTGTGAGGATTACAGCCCTATTGATTCAGTACTGACAGCATGTCAGTCATCAGCACCAAGTGCAGAAGATTAACTTGAACCTGGATGGCTCCACCCCCACAGAAAATGGGGCCTAATGTCTTATAAATCAAGTTGGCTTTTGAAGTCAATATTCTTAAAAAAAAAAAAACTACTGGAAGAAAATACATCCCTATTACTCAGACTGTGGACATACTTATTAAAATAGCATAAAGTATAGTGAATTAGTCACTAAAAAATAGAAATAAAAATGTAAATATTAAAATTTAGATTTTTCTACTTTATTTCTCTCTCTCTTTTAAATCAGGTTCACACAAGGAAAAGGGAATGGGGGCTCCATTCCCTTGGAGTTCCTTTCATCAATGGAGTCCATAAATATTGGTAACTCAAGGTTCAAGGTTTTGGGTGTGTACCATTTGAGGCTGACTACTTTGCCTAAATCATTCAAGGCCAAATAGACCTAAATGTAAATTGGCTGATAGTAGGAAAGGAATAAGTAGATACAGTTCTAATGGAGAGAAAACAATTTCTTTTTTCAAATTAAACATTTTCTTTGGAGATAATTATAGATTCACATGTACTTGGTAAAGATGATACAGAGGGATCCTATTTACCCTTTACTCATTTCCCACAATGGTAATATCTTGCAAAACCGTAGTACAATGTAGTACAAACCGCTAAAATAGTGGCATTGATAAAGTCAACATACAGAGCATTTCCGTGAGCACAAAGATACCCGTGTCGCCACTGTATAAGCACACTGACTTCTGGGCAGCCCTGACCTGAACTCCTGGCCATTATGAATCTCTTCTCCATATTTATAATTGTGTCATTTTGAAAATTTGGGAAATTGTTAGGCAATATTTCTTCAAGTCCATTTTCAGCTCTTCCCTCTTTCAGTTTCCTTCTGCAACTCTGATGACCAAATGTCCAGTCTTTTATTGTGGTCCTACATGTCCCTGAGGCTCTGTTCATCTTTTCCAGTCTATTTTCTCCTTGTTTCAATTGGAGATCATCTAATGTTCCAGCCTCCGATTCACTGGTTCTTTCTTCTGTCTCTTCTTTCTGTGATTCAGCCCACGTACTGAGCATTTTATTTCAGTTGTATTTTTCAGTTCTCCAGTTCCCATTTGATTCTTCTCAATATCTTCTATTTCTTTTCAGAAATTGTTCTGCTTTTACTTTTATTATAAGCATGTTTATAATTTACTCATATAATGAGTATTTGTCCAATTACTCAAACTAGTTTTTCAAGGTTGCTTTAAAATCTTTGCCAGATAATTCTAACATCTTGGTCGTCCTGGGCTTGGCCTCTGTTGCTGTATCATTTTTTATTCAATTTGAAGTCATCCAGGTTCTTGGTATGTGAGGGATATTTGATTATGTTGTGAGACTTTGGATCTTATTTAAAGGTTTTGTTTTAACTGTCTTTTTCTGACATTGCTCTGGCAGGAAAAAGAGGGAGGGCATGCTGTAACTGCCAGGAAGAGGTAGAACCCCGGGTTCTCTGACTTCTGTTGT
This sequence comes from Arctocebus calabarensis, assembly GCA_963573935.1. NCBI lineage: Eukaryota > Metazoa > Chordata > Mammalia > Primates > Lorisidae > Arctocebus > Arctocebus calabarensis. Next base: position 21,335 of record CAUYON010050597.1, on the reverse strand, counting down.
CACTTGACTTGAAGGGGCTCCTCCTTACAGCTGGGTGCCCACTGAGACAATTCTGGCCTCACAAGTGGTCTCCATGTTACTGCAGTGAGGGTAGCACCATTACCCCTGAGTGATACTGTAATTCCTAACTTCTCACCATGGCTTTTCTGACAACCTGGCAGGAAGGCACAGAGACATTCACTTTTGTCCTTATGACCATGTGGGGTGGGTGTCCCATTGAGTCATCCAGGTCATGGGTCCTTTCTTATCCAGAAAGTTACCCACCACTACAAGGTTTGACAAGTGCTCATAGGAAGCCTATGCTTGGAATTTGGATGAAACAGTTTCCCAAAGGACAAGACCTGACACTACCAGAATACAAAGGAAAGGACGATAGAAATAACAGATTTTCTGTGTATTCTTTTTTATTATGAGACAGAGTCTCAATCTGTCACTCTTGCTAAAAGTGCCATGGCATCACAGCTCACAGAAACCTCAAACTCTTAGGTGTCAGTGATTCCTCTTGCTTCAGCCTCTCCAGTAGCCGAGACTACAGGCACCTGCCACAGTGCCTGGCTAGTTTTAGAGATGGGGTCTTATTCTTGCTCATGCTGGTCTGAGCTCCTGAGCTCAACTAATCCACCCACCTTGGCCTTCCAGAGTGCTAGAATTATAGGCGTGAGCCACTGCTTCTGGCCATATTTTCTGTGCATTCTTATTTGGTTTTTAGATAACTTAGAAATTCTTCCTTATTAAATAAAAATCTTTTAAATGATTGTGGCTCCTTTACAAAGGCAGAAACAGAGTACCATGGAATAACATTCAAGTCATTTTATCTATTCTTCAAGTACTTATTGAGCAACTACTTTGTGTAGGAGTTGTTTTACATATTTAGGCCACACTGGTGAAAAACACACCTCCCTTTTCTCAAAGATCTTGCAAATCTTAAGGGTCAGATTTGGAAGCTGGGTAAAAAGATTGAAATTTGGAGTTAAAATCATTTGTGTACAATTATTTTAATTTTGAAAATTAAAATATATACTCATGTGAATATGTATTATTTTTGCAGGATATAGTGTTTTTCTCTTTTTGCTTAACTGTTTGTTTAAGCTTTTATGGTATTAGGCCAATATGTACCTAACCAACTTCTATTACCAGAATGATGTGAAAAAGTCAAGTTTTTTTTTCCATTTTGTTTTAATTTGGAATTTTATAAAGCATGTTATTTCTTTTCCTAAATGTAGCAGGCAAGCGAGCCTTATATATTTACAGACTTTAATTTCAAAGAAGATAAATGTAATTAGTTGCTATATAATTAGTTACTATAGTTTACTTTCACTTAATGTTACTTTAATATTAAAGGCTTTAAAATGAGATCCAATGAAAAGGGAGGACAGTTACTCCAAGTTGAAGTATGGCTAGGCCAAGAGAGGCAGTGGCATGAGGAGAGAACCTGGGAAACTGAATCTATCAAGACTCCCCACCTGGGTAACTTTAGACATTTAAAGTGTCCAGCCTCAGTTTCTTCTCCTGGCAATTTCTTCATTTGTATCTCAGAAGAGGTTCTGAAACCATTAGGGAAATAACAGCATATAAAAAAGCAAGTTGTCAGTTGTACATCACACATCGAGATGAGTTCTGAGTTCTGTTCTACTACTTTACGGGTGGCTTATTTTCAACTAAGCCACCAAAATGATCAGACATAGGGTAGTTCCCTCATCGGTGATAGAAAATCACAAGGACCATGTTAGTTTGAATATTTGTCCCTCCAACAACTCATGTTGAAATAAAATTTCCAATATGGCAGTATTGAGAGGTGGGGCCCTTAGGAGGTGATGGGGTCATGAGGGTTTTGCCTTCATTATTGGATTAATCCCTTCATGGATCAATGGTTTAAGGGGTTAATGGATTAACGAGTGGCTCATGAGAGTGGGGATGGTGTCTTTATCAGAATGGGGAGAGACTTGAGCTAGCATGCTCAGTCCCCCCCCCCCACCTGATACTCTGTGCAGCTTCTCCTAGTAGGAAGGCTTTCACCAGATGGGGCACCTTGAAGTACTCAGCCTCCAAAACGGTAAGAAATAAAACTTTTTTTCTTTGTAAATTACCCACTTTCAGGTTCTCTGTGACAAATATCAGAAAAGAAACTAAGATGAGGTGAGCAGAAACCTACTTTTGCATGAAGGTAAACTAGGCATCAGCTCTTTTCTAGATTGGGTTTATACACTCAGGTAGAATCTCAGATACCCGATTTACTCTTCTAAATGTTTGACACCTTTACCTGATTTAGGGCTCATGACACAAGCTTTTGATTTAATTCAATAGACGTTTGAATTAGCCAGTGTGCTGGATTCTAGATATTAAAAGATGAATTAAAATATAATCTTTCATCTGTTTGGACTGGGATAGTGGAAATGTTATCAGCACAATACAAAACCATTTAATCCTATCCTTGAAAATATATGAATTATTTCTTTTAATGTGCGATAACTGATTTTTCAACTTTGAAAGGAAATTGTAGCTAATTAAAGGAAATTACAGAAACGTAATATATAGGAAGCAAATTGCTGTTAGTTTCTGTTTGTGGTCACAAGCCTTTTAAGAAATATCTAATTAGAAAACACAAACACCTGGCTTTCTATTCACGTATCGTGTGGATATGTACTGTATTCATCTTTACACGCATTTGGTTTAATTTGCAGCAGACAACACCTGTTTGTAGAAACTGGGCTGTATAATGGCCCCCTTCCACAGAAATCTGCATGGTGAATGCCCCGGTCTTTACTAGGGGGTAATGTTATAAAATTCTAGGTATTTACATAGAAAGAGAATAAAACATTAAGAAACATTTCCCTTTTCTATTGAATGCCGAGAACACCAAAGGGCCATTTCAAGGCTCTACAAGTTCCATATACATCTCCAAAAGAGGTTGTAATGTATTAAACAAAGGATAACACCAACCACAAGAAAAAAGGATCATAGAAACGAGGAGAAAATACACTTCCTGGCTCTAAGCCTCTTTAAAGTTGTGAGCCAGGAAGCCCCTTTCACCCGGGCGGGGACTGTCTTCCCTTTACCGGGGCGGATTCCTGGTCAAGTTCGCCTCAAGTTTTCCCTCCCTCTCTTCTCCATTTCCCGCCTCAGTCCCCAAACACCGGACGCCCCGGGAGAATGCCAAAGACACACCAGAAGTGTGCCAGAGTCAGACCCTGAAGAGGGTTCATTTTAAATGCCCACGCGCCCCAAATAGGCTCTATGTTTGCAGATAAACCCCAGGGGCTTCAAACGACGCCTGGAAGTGCGTCTCATAACTTGGGGCCAAGCCTATAAAAGAACAATAGTAAAACGGAGCCAGCAGCACGTTCCGTCGCTCCAAACCGCTAGCGGGTGGCGCGCAGAGCCGGTGCCCAGGCCCGGGCCGGGAGCCGGAGCCCCGAAAAGGCGCGCTGCCCCTTTAAAAGGCCGCGCATCTCCGGGCCGGCCTTCCTCCCCGGGGCTCCAGCTGTGATTGACGCTGGGCGGCGAGAGGAGGCGCCTGGCGCTAACAAAAGTCCGGCCCGCGGGCGAGCAGCTCTGGGCAGCCAGTCTGGGATCGCTCTGGGCATCCGCAACAAGTGGCCGCCGCGCCCTCCCGGGGGAGCCGCGGGCGTGCAGGGGCAGCCGAAGGAGGCAGTGAAGCCCAGGAGTCCGGGCGCCCGAGGGGCTCAGCGCCCACCGCAGGGGATCGGGGCGGGCGGATGGGGACCCGGCGGCGACGGCGGGGCGAGCCCCTGGGCCGCCCGGGAGCTGCGGTTCTGCGCCGCGCTACGCCCGCCGGCCCCGAGCGCGGATTCTAAGAGCAGCGGCTGTCCCTGCCCCGCCTGGAGCAATCGGGGGGTGCCACGAGGGGACGGAGCGCCCTCCTCCCACCATAGTCCAGGGGCCACCCCAGGCCGGAGGTCGGCCTCAGACCCTGGGGTATGTGCAGCTAACGGTCCCGTCGGGCCGGCTTTCCTCTGGCCAAGAGCGCAGGAGGTGCGCCCCAGCTATGGAGTGTCCCGGGAGACGGCGGGCATGACGGCGGCAGGATGGGCGCGAACAATGGCAAACAGTACGGCAGTGAGGGTGAGTGGGCCGCCGGTCCTCAGACTCGGGGATCACGTCCCTCCTGGCTGGGAAGGAAGGTTCTCGCGCGCTGCCGTGACGCGCCCCTGCTTGGCACCCTGTCTGGGCGCTCACCTTCCCCTTGGCACTGGCTGATCTCTGAGTGGGTCAGGCGTCCTGGGGGTGCCTTCTCACCGTGGAGGTATCTTTACCAACTTCCCAGGTTGTCTCTGGGGCTGCTCAAGTTAAACCCCCGCATTGTTTCTAAACACGTGTGCCTCAACTTCCCTTCCCTAGGCTTCTGGGGTTTAGGAGATGATGCTTTGGCAGATGGCGGAAGACGTTTTTTGAAAAATAACAGTGAAAATTTCCCAGGCCTTTGTGCTCCAGCCCCTGGACTTTACTGTAGCAGGAAAAACTTCTGGAAGGAGAAGTTAAGTTTCCATTCTTTGCTAACTGCCCCTGCTCTGACAGCTTCACGAAACTAACCACCTACAGGTTCCTCGAGGCGTGGAGTGCTTGCGGGCTTTGTCTGTGCTCTCTCCGGGCTGGAGACGGGCAAAGGACCTTCCGTTACAAGGGGCTGGAAATTGCACAGAAATATTGCCTGTCAAGTGAGAACTTGGAAGTTAGGAGAACTTTAAACTCCACCTACTCCTAGAAGGATGATGGATGTGTGGGTTGGCTTGTCTCTAGTTCCTCCTCCCCTTCTTTGCATAAAACCGTAGTGTTGTAACCCCATTAAAGCATGCCCCTGACATGCAGGAGGCAAAGGCCTTTTCTGCAGTTCAAAAGTTAAGAAGGTTTGTATCTAGTGAGCTTGGCTGGAGGGGAGTGGAAGAGACTGGGTCAGTTTTACAGCCCGCCCCCAGAGGACAGTTGGTTACAAAGGAGGGGCCGGTTCCTGCAGCCTGGTAGGAATGCAGAGCGGCTATTGAGCATGTGGTGTTAAGGAAACTCTTATCGTCTTCTTCAAGACTTTGAGCTGTGGCCGCAGAACGTGGATGTCTCTCCTTGTGTTTGTGTCTGTGTTCGTTTCTCAGTAGCTTTGTGGGATTATACCAAAACCTGATCCTAAAAAAACCTATCCCCAAGAACGTTTTGTTCTAATCCTTCTTTTCAGATCATATTTATATATACCTATATCCATCCTTATCCTTGGCAGTGATGTGAGAGGTATTTCTTCTTTTTCTTTTTTTTTTTTTTTTGGCTATTTAAATAATAAGTTAAAAATTGTCTTTTTAGGTAGCAAATGTTGAAAGGATACCAAAAAAATTCTTGGAGAATCTTGGCCACGCTAAGAGTCTTGTCTTAGTGTTATACAAATGTACCTCAAAATGTCTTAGTGTTATATAAATGTGTGTGGAAAAGTGAATGATTACGCCTTCTTCCTCTCAGTTATTAAAAAGCTTTCAGTCCATGACTGTAGTTAGTGCTTGTCGATGCTGGGTGTGTATACACCATGCTGGCTGAATACTGTCAGGGAAAAGGACAGCCCAAGAGGTACACAGAATCACTGCTGTGTGTTCTTTCTTGAACAAAACCCCTCCACAGTCCTAATCCTCCACAACTTGTTCCTATATCCCAGCATGCTAGTATCGTACAGTGTGTGGTATATGACGACTTCCTGTCTGAGCAGCAGAGTTTTCAACCCTTGGGAGAGAAGAGGAGAGACAGGGAACTAATGTTCTCCAGCTGTTATAATGCTACTTCTGCATTTTCACTTCAGTTGAAGAGAAGTTTTACTGGGATCAGGTTTAGATACACTGTGGGCTTTTTTATGGGAAAAACCTTTTGTGTTCAGCTGATTCAAGGGGACCAATAGGAAGCTTTGGAAGGTAACTGTGCATTTGGGCTGGAGGTCCACCATATGTTCAGTTTTCATCAACCTTCTTCAAAGGCATCGAGATTGCTCTGTGATAGGTGAGGAAAAAAAGAGAAACAGAAGTAACCTGACCTTTTTTCTTTTCTCCCCCTGGTTATCCTGTGGCCCTTTTTGAGCAGGGTTGTGATATGTCTAATTGGTGATGGTCAACTTTGTTATGTTGTGATATTCTGTGGTACAATCTGTTAAAATAATCTCTAGAAATCTAGTGTCACTACCATCTTTCTTATCTAAAATGTCTAATTTCAAAGAAAGTGGAGGCAACTCCTAGAGATGGGATCTCTATACCAAGAGATTGACAATTGAGACATTTTTGGCAGATTTATTGCAAATTCTATATGGTATATTTCAAACACAAGGGGATATTGTCAATAGATGCACAGTGATAAAATGGGGTGAGAGATTGTGCAACTATAAAACACTGGCCTGTGTGTGTGTGTACTTTAACATCTGTAATTTAAGTATATTTTACTTGGGCAGTTGATACTGCTATGCAAATGCCCCTGGGATATTGCAAATATCGTTGCATCATTAGAACTTTTAAAATATCAGTATTCCATCAGTAATGTCAGTTTCTTCTGCTCTTAAAAGATACCTTTTCATTAAAAAATACACTTACATGTGTATACACACACAGAAGTATGTTCAGAAGGCTTACCTCAGCAGGTGCAGTGGGACTCAGGTTTCTGATTCTGGGTAATCCAAGGACCAGTGATATCAGCATCACCTGGGAGCTTGTCAGAAATGCAGGGTCTTGGCTTTCTCCTGGAGGAACTGCTTAGTCATTTAGTATAAGCAAATTAAAGTTTGAGGAACTCGTACAAAGTACAGAGCACTGATTTTGGAGTCTGAACATTTAATACCCCTTTCAGCTTGTAGGGTCTCCTCTGAAGTGAAGAGAGAAATTCCCTATTGGCAGTATTTGTCATTATCTATGAAATGTGTGGTCAGTCATCTCATTTTGCTTTTACAATGCCTTAAAAGACCCCTTAACAGAGAAGATTCACCTTGGACAGACATCATGAACAGAGAAATCAAGACTATTATTTCCAAACACTTTAGAAATACCCTTCTCTCCTTTGTCATCCCTTTCTCTCTCTCTCATCTCTATCTTCCTCTCAAATTCCTACCTCTCTTCCTAATGCAATCAGTTCTGAAATCTTTGCTTTTCTTCCTAGATCAGAGGTGTGTGTAAATGATAATAGGGGTTTCCAAAGTGTTATGTTTTCCTTCACCCTTGGAAAATATTTAGTTCCTGGTCTGGTTTGCAGGCCCACCTCCTATTGCCTTAGGCAGACTTGGATTTTGCCCCTGGAAAAAGTTACCATACCATTCCTGACCCTTAGTTTTCTAGAAACACAAGCGAATGTCTACATGATTAGTATGTTCTGGTAAATTCTTTTATGGAGGGCTGTTTTTTTCACTTTATTTTCTTTCATAAAGTGTAAGTTACAGTCCATGCATAGAAATCTGGAGAGTAAGTTGGGGTGATTCAAAGTCATTAGAACCATTAACTTTGCTCCAGTTAAGCCAAATAAACAAATCTCGGTTTAAGTAGGAAGAGAGAAGCTGCTCTCTCTGCCTTTTAAGGTTTCTGAGCCTCACCATCACTTACTCAGTGGTTTCAATGTTATGTTTATTCTACTTCAGCAGGTCAGAAGCAGTAGCTCTTACACTGTTCGCAGCTCCCTTACAGACCTGTGGATATTGTGGAATGAGAGCTGATGAGAGACCATCTGGGGTATGACCCTTGGTAGCTCTGTTGCTCCACCAAGGGCCTAGTTTCTTTCACCATTGCAGATCAGTGCTGTCAGATATGAGGAGAGCTAGTTAATTGAGCACATAAATCATCTCAAAATCCATCACCGCCACTGCAGGGAAAGCTACCTTGAAATTATACTAGTGATGGCAGCTAATACTTATTGAAAGCTGTCTGTGGCCATTCCAGACATGATTTTACGCACTTGACATTCAGGGACTTGCTTCATGTCTTGAGGATCCTATGGGGTAGATACTTGTACATGTCTCATTATACCCATGGGAAACACAGGACCTGAGAGGGTTAACATTTTCCTAAAGTCATACAGTGTGTACAGGCTGAATGAGGGGGGCCTCAGGGCCAGCTCTGTCTATACCCACACCCATTTATTTATTCAGTCATTTAACTAATATATGTTAACTTTTTACCTCCTACTATGTGCCAGGGACTCTTAGATTCTTGGGATAAATCAGTAAATATAAATATCCTGTCTTTGTCATTCAGGTATGTGTGTGTGTGTTGGGAGGAAAGGGGGTGTGTAACAAATGGCACACACGTAGTGATTCCATATACCACATGACATATCATAAGGGTCTAAAGTCTCTGAATAAAGAAAATTGGCTGATTATGTTAATTAGGAGTATAGAGGAGGAGGCCAATTTTAATTAGAGTAGGCACCTTGGACCTTTTTGAAAAGTTGGCAATTATGCCAAGACTTAAAGGAAATGATGGGCTGAGCTTTGAGGATTCAGGTACTGCATTGGCCATTACTTTTAACCACTGTGTTAAACTAAGGTGAATACTGAAGTCCCCCCTTACTCCCAGGGGAGGCGTTCCTGGAACCCCAGTGGATGCTGAAACCACAGATGGTATGAACCCAGTTGCCATCAGTTGGAACATGTTTCTGTTCATGTCTTCCACCACCAAATTTAATGCCCTTTCCATCTTAAGTAAGCACTTGTCACAACTGTGGCCGTAACCTTTGCATTTTGAAGTTCAACAGCAAAACTAGAAGGAATTTCTCTTTCATTCACAATTTTTCAGATAGAAGATTACTTCTTACTATAGGTTTTAGCAATTTCAGCATACAGTATTTTTTCTTTCCTCATAAGTTGAGAACTTTTCACTTAAAGGAAGCACCGTATAGCTTCTCGGCTTACCTGAACTGGTAACATGACTACTCTTAGACTTTGAGGCCATTAGTAAGTAAAATATGGGTGACTTGAACAGAAGTACTGAGGTACCAAGACATTTGAACAGATAACCCAGACTGCCTACTGAGTGACACAGATGGGAGCAACTATAAGGCTTGACAATTAAGTTCATGAACTTTCCACTGTGTGCTTGCATTGGCAGCAGTGTACAAATAACTGTAAGATATCATAACTTTGGCATATAACTTTTGTCTCATAGCTGTGTTTATGTCGATGTGTGGTGATGTCTTGCTGAGTGGCATTCATTATTGTTCTTGGGTGTTTTTGTGTGTGTGCCATCATGATAATGTCAAAGTTGAATCAGCAACAAACAAACATTAAATTTCTTGTTCAAGTTGGCAAGAGTGGAAGTGAAATCAGGGGCGTGTTAGTTCAAATTTATGGGGATAATACCATGAAAAAATAGCAGTGTAGAAGTGAATTAAACATTTTTCTGAAGGGAGAGAAAGTATCACTGACAAAGAGAGGTCAGGGTAAATAGTAACAAGCAGAAGTAATAAAATATTGCAAAAATTAGTTGAGTTATGCATCAAAATTGTTGGCTGACTATGAGAAGCATGACAGACCAAGTCAACATTGATGGAGAAACAGGAAAATCTTAACTGAAAATTCTGGCATGAGAAAGGTGTGGCTCTTGCCTTATGACAATGCACCAGCTTGTACTGTCTGTGAGGGAGTTTTTGGCTAGAAAATAAGTAATTGTATTGACACCCTCCCTACTCACCTGATCTGGCTAGTGACTTTTTGCCCAGAGATAAAGGAAAGGGAGATATTTTGATGAAATTCAGGACATCAAGGGTATCACAAGGGCAACTTTGGCCATTGTAGAAAAAGAGTTCCATAATTGCTTTGAAGGGTAGACCAGGCACTGGTATCAGTGCACAGCTTCCCGGGGGAATACTTTGAAGACGACCATAATGATATTCAGCAATGAGGTATGTAGCACTCTTTCTAAAATGAATTCTGAGATTTAATTGTCAGACCTTTATATAGCATGGAGATGCTGGACAAGGGGCCAATACACGTTCCAGGCAGGATGGAGAGGGATGAAGCTGGACAGCATGAGATTTTATCACACTACGTGGAAGGACTCTCAATTTAAAACCTATATGAATTATTCATTTCTGGAATTTTCCACTTACTATTTTTACACCTTGGTTGCCCATGGGTTACTGAAATGTGGAAAGCAAAACTTTGGCCAAGGGGGCACTGTTAAACCCTTTATGATTGCTTTAGACAGTTTAAGCTTCTATAACAAAGTACCATAGCTTGAATGGCTTATGAATAACAGAAATTTATTTCTCATACTTTTGGAGGCAATATGTTTCAGATTAGGGTGCCAGCATCATCAGGTTCTGGGAAAGGCCCTCAGAGAAGATTGCAGATTGCTATCGTCTCATTGTATCTACACATGGCTGTGATGGAAGAGAGCAAGCCAGCTCTCCGGTCTCTTCTTGAGTTTACCCTTATGACCTAATTACCACCTACTGGCCCCACCTCCAAATACTGTCTCATCGGGATTAGGGTTTTAACCTATGAATTTAGGAGGATGCAAATACTCCTTTGCAGTGTTTGAGCACTGACACGTATCATTTTTTTGCATCAGTTGTCCGCAGTCAGCCACAGTGGAACAGAGGTAGTCTAGCCAGTGGGCATATGTTTTGCCTAGATTCTTTGCTAATATGTTTCATTGAGTTATATTCTATTGGGTAATTTGTGGCTTCTTTGGTGAGAAACAAAAGCAAAGGCCCAGGTTGTGGTCTTCAAAGGTAGTGGTGCTGTACCTGCTGTCACTAGTGGAAGCTACCTGACTTATGGGTACGTCTTCCAGACTTGTGCATATTGGCATAATGATACCTCAAAAGTCAGAGTAATTCTGAGTTAGAAGAAAGTCTTCATCTTTTACCTCCAGAAGATAATTTTATTCTGATAGAACACAGAAGATAAATGATACTGCTCTACTGGTAGGTTCAAATAAAAGCAGCAGTATAGCAAACAATACCATCTTTGGTCTAAGAATGAGAAGATATCTTTAGAGATTTGGGGATCTTTTTGCATGTTCAAAACAAAACAGAGAAAAGAGAGGTAACTTTTCATTTGGGAATCTACGCATATCAGCTCTCTTAACTCTTCTCTGCCCTTTCACATAGAACGAATTCTGGACTGATTTTGGTAATGAAGAATACTGTGTTCTTAGTCTGTATCCACAGGTATCTGTTGAAGCTGCTTAGACAACTTTACTTGGCTGTTGATCTAGTGGAATCTTCTAGATATTTTGCATTTTAAGATGGCCTTAGGATTGAAATGTGTGACAGCATTTGAAATAACATCTAGAGTGAATAAATTCACATGGAAAAGGGAATAAATGAAGTTTGGAAACTTGACACAGATGCTTCTGGACTTACGATGGGGCTACATCCCGAGAAACCCATCATAAGATGAAAATATTATAATTGTGTGGACTCATATTAATCTGAAATTAAAAAAAACTATATTAAAAATAAAAAGTGCATTTTATATACATATCAATCATAGCTATGTTAAATAAGTTTAGAATACTTACATTAGTCTGTCATTGGGCAAAATCACCAAAGAAAAAACCTATTTTGTAATAAGGTGTTGACTATATTTAATGTAACTTATTGGATACGATACTGAGAATAACAAACGGCATTGTTTTATGGGTATTCGAAATATAGGTTTTCTAATGAATGCCTATGGGCTTTGTATCATGGTAGTGTCGAAAAATCCTATCAAGGGACCATCTGTACCAAAAATAATATTTGAAGAGCTGTCATAGTGAAAATCAAATTTCAGAGTCCTGAACAAAGAACAGCATGTTTCAGTTATAAGAAATTAGATTTGGCTTAGTGGAAGGAAGACTACCTGCCTAATGAGTAGGGCTGTTCAAGTCCCAGCCCAGCCCTACAAGGGAGTGAGTCCTCTATAAGGGGAAGATGGTGATTATGGTGGAGGGGGTTGTGTTAAGAGATTTGTGCAGTGACTTAGGGGATCAACTAAACTGAGTTCCCTAGCAGACATTCTGCTGTGTGTGATTATGTTTGACGAAGGGTTGTTATTGGATCCTAACTCATGTTGCTACTTTTTCTCCTTCATTCATCTATATCACCGTAGTTTGTTGTTCAAAAATGTTCCCCTCACTTTTTATGGGTTATTCTCTGTGTGAGTGTATTATATGTATGTGTTTATGTTTATCTAAATATATTTAGATATTAATTGGCAAATGTACTGATTTTGCTTATTTCTCTGCCTTTTATGGGACCTGTACCAAAAATTGCATTTGATAAATGACATCTTATTTTCTGTGCAGTAATGGAAGCTGACTGTACTAACAGTGTTACTGTTAACTTTTATTCCCCTAAATCATGTAGACCTACTACATGAAGTCTTTGAAACAAGACTTTGAACTGTGCTTATGGTGGATGTCTTGATTAAATGCTTTTACCTTTATAGAAGACTTTTAATTGGTATTATCACTTAGTGATATGTAATCAGAAGCTCCAAACTGATTAGAGCCATACCGAGACAGCATCTTCCTCAAGATGCTCGGAGACCTTTTTGTACAGCAGTTTCTGCTGTGGGGAGCAGAGTGGCAGTTCTATGTGGCAATAAAATCAGTACTGGCTGAACTTCCCCAGAATGTAGCTTTTATTGCTACAGAAATTCAGACCTATTCTTTTACGTATTTCCTACATGCATCTCTAGATAGAAGAGGTGCTGACTCGGTGCCCATAGCACAGTGGTTATGGCACCAGCCACATGGACCAAGTCTGGTGGGTTTGAACCCGCCAGGACCAGCTAAACAATGACAACTGCAACAACAACAACAAAAAGAGGAAGTTCAGAGTCTAATTGAGAAGCCAAGCATGGACACCAATGGTTGTAGAACAACATGAGTGTCTTCCTTATTCAAAGGAAGACCATTCTTCCTCCTGTGCTAAATGTGAATGTCATAAAAAATGGAAGGTATGCCTACGAATTAAGTTACCCTCAAAATAATGACAGCCCTACACAATGTTTAAAATTCGTGAAATGTCCAGAAGATGCATGTGTTTTCTAAAAACAAACCCCCCAAACCAACCAACCAAACAAATAAACAAAAAGATGCCTGAGGGGAGGAGTAACTTTAGCTCTTGGGAGAAACTAAATATTTGTTTAGAGACTCTTCCCAGTTATTCCCCAAAAACTTCATGTTCCATTTCTCATATGGTTTAGTTCATGGGGGTCCATCTATGTGAGGAGCTTGGTGTGCTTCAGCAAAAGGGTGAAGAAACTGGCCCACCAGGGTGCTTCCCAAGTCTGAGCATAGCAGTGGACAATGGAAGCTATGGCCAGATACTTGGAGAATGTGCTAGTTCATACCCCAAAGAGGTAGAGCTCTAAGTCTTTTGACATAAATTATCACTAACTATCCATCTCTGAATTTCTTCCCTCAATAATGAAATACAAACACATGGTCGACATTTTCCCCATTCCATGGTTGAAGAAGGGTAGAGTTTTGGAGCTGTAAATCTCTATTAGTTTGCACATTAGATGTGCTCATTCTATCAATTTCTATTTATATTCTTAAACCAGTAACAAAATGAAAAACAGTTGTTAACACTGCATGAACTCATAATTGTAACTCTAGAAGCCTTGAGCAATGTGTAGAAATGTTATTAAAACATTTTTTGTTTGCTACCCTTTCTGTGGTAAATTCCTTTGCTGCATTTTCCATGCAGATGTAGCAGTGGAAAGAGAGTCAAAATTTCTAGAGAAAAATTTCAGGCATTTCTCTTATACTTGTGGATTGACCTTCTTGCTGCGAGTAAGCCACTTTTTTGGCAAGTTGGAGAAGTCAGGGAAAGTCTACTTATACACATCCATGCAGTTGAAACTTTTGGTTCAGTTGAGTCTGTGGGTCAGATCATGGAAGAATTATTGGTTTAGTACAAAACCAAGGTCAGGTTTTCAATATTTGAACCATCAGCCATAGTTTGGACCTCAGGAAGAGGAAGAAGATTTGCAACTGAGGGTGGGAAGAATATACATACAAGGAGAGGGGAGAAGAGAGAATATTTAGGGAGAATAGGAGTTAATGCATCAATTTCCCTCTAATGTAAAAGGAACAAAACCAATGTTCTATTTAACTCTTTTTTTTTTTTTAATAATCTTAACTCATGGGACAAAAATGATTATTAATAGATACTTGGTAGGCTTCGCTACATCTATGTTTATTATACTTTCAATCATTTTAATTATAGTAGCTAACAGTGATTGGGCACTTCCCAGGTGCCACCACCTCCCATAAGCACGTCACACATGCTTTACTCGTGCAGTGCTCTGGATGCCCAGACCTGCAGGCCACTGCTGATCCCACTTGGTGGTACTGACACAAGCATAGAGGCTGACTCCCTGCCCAGGCCCCACAGCTAGAGAGGAGACCCTGCCTCTCAGGAGTCCCCGCCTCGCCTCACTGTGCCTTTCATGTGCATTTCCATTACAGCGAAAATCTTTCTCTGTCTTTGTTTTACCTTTTATCTTTGTGTTTCAAAGAATTGCAGTGACTGAGAAGTAATCCTGAGGGGGAAAACGAAAGGAAGAAAAAAGTGACAGTTTTATGGACCAGGTGACCAGAAATGAAAGGCATCCTATAAGGACACTTGAACTCATTTTGCCTGGCTCTCTGAAGGAAAAATGAACTGCTTCTTAGACGACAGTCTGCTGACAAATTGGCGGGCTATCTAGTGTCTATATACCTTTAGTATATAAAATAATTAACATATTTGTCAGAGTCTACAGAGTGCAAAGTAAAGCTGGAGTCCCCCAGATTCTCCAGAGCATTATTTATTCACTTTTGTTGATCTTTGTGTTGAGATAGCCTTTTACCTGGGATACCCTTTGTACCTAGATACAAACAAAAACTAATGGAAGGGGGCTGAGGAAAGTGGGCACATTTTCTTTCTTTGCTAAATAGTTAATAATGTATATCTTGTATTTCGACTCTGGTCTCAAAGCTAGGGATTTAACAGCAGTAAATATGGGGAATTATTCCAATATGCATTTGAGAATTTGCAGCTTCTTTCTCACCAGCCCTTGGAGACTTCTCTACTGTTGTGTCTGAAATTGATTTGTAAACTATAAGGCATTTTAGAAATGAATCTCATTTATCACCATGGCAATGGTGGGCGGGGTATCTACCATTATCTTCAGTTTATAGGTGATGAAACTGAAGTGGAAGCAGATTAAATGACTTTCCTTGATTTCACAGTGAAGACCAGTGGGGTCCTTCTCTGAGTTCAGTACATGATTCATTATGCCACTGCTGTCCTTTAGGTGCTACAAGAAAAACAAAAAAGAATGTAATCATGCTTGGGGGTTTATCACCAGGAACTCATGGCAGTATTTTAAATTGCTTGCACCTAATGATGAAAATAGGTTCTGCAAATAAAAATAAGAGCCCTTTAATCACTTTTGCAGGTCTAGTAAGGGTAGAGAAGCCTATCTCTACCCTTATTGGCCATCTCAGGACACAGAGCCATTGCCCAGGGAGCAGCTTCGCAGTGATAACATTATCATGATGGGGATGCAGACAGAGTAATTGTTAGATAAATGTTCATGACAAAATACATTATTCATTAGAGTGCCTTGCTAGGTAATAATATCAAACCCAGCAAGGGCACCTTCCCTTGAAAAGCAGCTTGAAATATTGAGAGAAAGTTATTTTTATTGCTGGGAGGATCAGAGAATCAGCTCTGAAATCGGGGACCCTCAGGATCACCAGAGTGCCGATTTTCCTCAGTCTACCTATATCTTCTGCTGTTGAATAAGCACGTTGCAGAGGCCTTTGGAATTGTTTAGGTCCTGGGTCAGCTGTTTGGGATGAGTTGATATTACAAGTGTTTGCAGTTCTGTCACTGCGATATAGAAATCCACCTTCTTCATTTGGTCTTTAATTACTTTATTTTCCATTCATTATCCCCTAGTTTAATCTCTTATTTCTTTTTGTATTATCAGTTCCTTTGTATTGCTTATTCTACCACGTGCTTACCCTGTGGAGGGCATGGCCCTGCTCTCACAGTATGGTTTTTTGGTTTCTCTCTCAACATGGTTTTTGTTAAGTAAATAAGGATGAGTCTATAGGCATGATCTTCATTGGGCCTTTAAAAAAAGCCTATGAATAGTCCTGCCTTATCTGTGAACCCTTCTTAAATTTGGACCTTTTACATTTAAAAAAAAGGTTTCTCTGAGCATATGTTCTAATTTGGAACTTTACTTTAAAGAACATAATTACATCTTTATGGGTGACAATGGCTTAGCTTGTATCTCTAAGAAAACATTAAACCTGAATTACATGTATTCAATATTGCTAAAGACTTTTCAACCTCACAACCAATACTGTTGACAAATATTTTCAATGATTAGTATTGAGTAGAATGTTTACTATGAATTTTTTTCATTGCAAAATGATGTTGACTTCTAATATTTGTATTATCTGACTTGGAAATTGGGTTTATATGATAGCTCAAGTAAATCATTAATCTAAAAATATTAAAAAATTTGCTCTTTAAATTATTTGGATCTATATTTCCCTCTGAATTAAAGAATCATAGGCTTGTGAATCCTTTAGATTCACATTGATCTAATTTCTCTTAGGGATTTGCATCTCTATTTTTCTTCTTTTTGTTGTACAGAAGATAAAAAGTTATGTGTATGTAGAATAGTGGAAGGGTTTCTAGTAGATCTTCTGCTTCTGGCTGTCCACATGGTTAAAATCAGAAGTAAAATAATATAAGGAGAAAAGAAGAATAGTGTTGATCTGTATACATAAGATTAAAATTGAAGTGGTTTTGTTTATTTAAAAAAATAGTATCTGTTAGAGGAACAGCTTATGCTAAAGGGTCTTAGCAATTATCAAGCTAGAGAAGAAAGAGGCCCAATCAACTAAGGGAATTTTCGGAGATGGAGAATTTGATCTGGAACCAACTGCCTTGTGAGCAAAAACTTTCAATGGTCACCTTGCAGGAATCTCCATTCTGTGATGTGATTATCTACTTGGTGTTCTAGTGTGTTTCCTGAATGTGTTTTAAGACCACAAGGAGGGATGTGATGTACCATCAGTGAAGGTGATTTTACTCTGTATGACACTGAACCTGGGGGACATTCATTCTGAAGTGCCCGAGTGTAAATTCAGATTGACAGGTGACATTCATCTTTGCTTTTTTGATTTTAAAGATCAATAGCTGCTCTCTGGGTCAGAAAGATTTATGGGATCCCATTGGGGTAATGTAAAGTGTGCATACGACTTTGAATCTAATTTCAAGAAATGGCATTTCTGTTTTAAACATCTTAGTTTTCACATTTTATTTGGCATCCACTTTGCTTACTTAATTATCTTTTAATATTGTTTCCTGTTTTTCCTCTCTATTGAAAGACCTCTCCTGTTGATTATCCTGCAAGCTTGTTTTGAGAGGCAGTGTTTCTGTGGGGAGACTTTCTGCACTCCTGAAGCCATAACAACATGAACTGAGTAATAAAACTCAATTCCCTCCCCTTGGTTGTGCTTCAAATAGTCATTTCTTTGATACTGGCTAATAAAAACAGGAAAAGGATCATTTTTAAATGCTTCGGTTAGGGTCGCTTTACTTCCAATGAGGAAAATTGTCTCACAAGGGGGAACATGGAAAATAAAGATACAACTAACTGAATAATTGTATTTAGTCTAATGTTGAAATTCCCAAGCTGCTGCCTGCAAATCTAATCTAATCTTGGGAGAGCTGTGTGTCCACTGTAGTGTGCAGATTTGAATCACTATTGCTGAAAATCATCTCTTCATGTTTAACAAAGATTAACCTCAAGTGCTCCTGGGGATTTTTGATTCTCTTCCTCTGTTAGACACGCTTGTAAGCTTTGAGGGAGGTGAGTCGCAAAAGAGCTTTGGACGTTGACCAAGAATCATGGGTATCTCAGTGGTGAAAGTGACCTTGGCGCACCTTACAGAGAACGAGATTGAGGCACAAAAAAGTGAAACAGTTTGCCAAGGTTATACAGAGAGCAAGGCTTTATTTAGGATACTAAAATTGATTTTGTTAGTCCAGCTGTTTCTTTTTAATCCGTGTCTCTCTTCCTTACCATGCTCCTTTCTTCTGTATATCCTTTCAGAAGATGTGAGGTGGACAGAGTGACTGCCCTCGTCATCTGTTCAGATAGCCCCTTCAGGACAGACGTGCTCCTGTCCCCAAATGCCCAGTGTTGGCCATGGATGGCTCATGGCCCAGTTGCTCTCCAGAAATTTCTCTCACCCAAGGCAGAGAGTTGGCAAGGAGAACCCACCGTTTATGCCCCATTGAGAGAAGGGTAAAACTTGGGACAACTCTGAAGGGCCATCTTGGGTCTGGAGTTCCCCATGGAATAGACTTGAGTACCCGCATCACAGACCAACTTCAGTCTCTGCCCAGTCTGCCTTCTCCCCTCGCCTTTTTGTACGTGTGACTCTACAGGTATTTCCCGCTAATCCCCCTTTACTCGGGTCATCTGAGAGGCTGTTTACTGGGGAATCCAACGTAAGACAACTTAGAGGTTGGAACAGAGTGCTGTTCTGGCAGTGGTCACAGATGGACCGGATTCCACGGCTGGGTAAACTCTTTTTGCTGGGAATCCTGGCCATCCTTAAAAGGGAGCCTTCCACTGACAGGGGGAGACACACACTGGTTTTCTTCTGGGGGACCTACTCTCATCCTTTCATTTTGTAGATAGGAAATCAAGCCCTGTGCATGAAAACGACATGACCAGTAGCCCACAGCAAAGTGGCAAAAGGGGAAACACGCTCGTACAGTTCTTGGCTGCTGCTGTTGGTGCAGTTTTTGAGCAGCTATTGTGGAATTTATTCAGACTCCTTCTGCTGCTATAACCAGGCTGGGATGCAGATGGGTCTAGGGACCATTTGTCTGATCTGTTTGCTCAACCCTGGAGCTGAGATCAGATAGCTCTATTATTCCCGCATGGTTCTCTTCTGCTGGTCGTGTGCTGCTCTTTGAAGAGTGATCTCTAAAGCTCACCATAGTTGGGAGCAGAATAGTGAATTAAAAATAGTGAAGAAGCAGCAGATGGTGAGAGCAGTTATTGCCTGAAATCACCATTTCATGCTACTGGCTATTAAGAGAATTGGGGGAATCTGCAATGCTTATTACAGGGGGGACACTGGCGAGTCCAGATTCCTTAGACAGATGAGACACACAGGAATGAGTTGTATCATAAACAAGGTGAAAGATGACTGTAAGTTAATATGTAGTCTCATGATCATCCTAAATAATTTATTAGTCATTTTATTATGCCTAAATAATGTTCCACTGAGATTATCAAATTATTCTAAGCTCAGAGTCACTGTGATCCTGAGGTATTTGGAATTAATTGAAAAATAAATTATTAGCTTATTTTTATCACTATTCAAAGATCCAGTTGTTCCTGACTTAAATAGCCAGATACTCTCTTAGAAAATATTCTTTGACTCCTAGAGTCTGCAAACTAAGGCAAAATTTATTTTATCCAGTACTCAAGGTTCTGTGGGTCTTACAGCCAGATTCCACGTCTGGCTTTCATTCAGTCTGTCCCTCTGCAGATGCTCTATGCCCTGGCCCAACCAAGAAATGCAAACCTATCTTTTGTTTTCCTAGATTTGTGTCTTTTGTCCTGCTATATTTCTTCCTAGAATATTCTTCCCATGTAATGACTCAGCAGAACCTGCTTGATTAGGCCTAAGTCAATGTTGACTTTGTAAAAGGAATTTTCTTTGATTTCTTTTAGCTCTTTATTTAATGCTTAACCCCATTACTTTAAGAAAACAGGTCAGGGGCTCCCAACTACATTCCCTCTTCCTTTTCTCTGAACCATCATGGAATTTGATTTTTATGGCTACTTCACATTTTGTTACTTGCATGTTTTTATTCCATAATTATATGTAGTCATCTGTATACCCAAGTCTGTTCTAGCTAATGAGGGGTTAAAAATATTTGAATATTACAAATTGCCGTTGAAGCCTACAGCATGGTGTATAGAATATAATAAAGTACTAGTGAAACTACAGATAGATGACAAAACCAGAGCACCCAATGGGGCACAGCAACCTGGCAGTGGTGAGCTTTGGCTGTGGGTGCCCATGAGTATTTCTTGTTGAGGGGACCTGGGACTGGATCTGGAGAGAAGCTTAAGAGCTTGGCAGTCCTGTCTGAGAAGAAAGTGGGGGAAATATGAGACCGGAGGAAGAGAGAGATGAGGGGAGGAGGGTGAGGTGAGTAGAGCCTCACATCCGGAGAGCCTCACATCCAGAAAGAGACCATGAAAGCAGCACGATGGCAGGCGATGGCCAAAGAGTTGGTATTATTTAGCAAGGGCAGCCTTGGATAGAGGCATGTGGATTATGGGATTTATGGGAGACTCTTCTCTCCCTAGTAGGTTTACTTCTACATGAAAGGAGCATCATTAATTCAACTCACTGCCTGGCGTGTTTACCTGATTTGTGAATTTGGGAGAAATAAATTTGACATATCAGCTTCATACTGTTTTCCTCTTGGGAGGGAGCCTTCCTCACGAGCAATTCCTTTGGGAGAAGCTCTTCTGGCCATCAGTAGACTTGTGCTGTGGTTTTGCTGCTGATACTTGAGTTCAGTATTAGCCACTTGGCTATAGGCTAAAATCACAATCTTCACACTAGAGTTACTGGAAATAAGAATGTACTTTTTCTTTCTATCTGCCACTCCTTTTTATTATTTCCTCAGTTTGTTTCGAACCTGGATGGGAGAAGAGGGTGCTATTCCTTGAGGCTTGTTAAGACCCTAGGAGTGATGTTCAGTGGTGGGGAGGAAGGTTGAATTGCGGCCAGTGACTAACGACGGAAGAGGAGGGTGTGGGTTTCAGAGAGGAGGAGAAGGAAGGAACTGCAGGATTAGGGACCTGCTGGCTGAAGGGTTGAGTGGGTAGAAAGTAGCTGAGGCCTCAGCTCTGGCATGGGTGGTGTGGTGCCAGGTCGGCTCACTCGTCATAACTTTCTAATTGAGCTGAGTTTCCCTGGAGCAGGTGGTTAAGACTAGGAGAGTTGACCTGGCCTTTCATCTCTTCTTGGGTCATCCCCCTCAAGATCTGAGAGAATTTTGCAGGATCTGATACCCTAGGCATTTGTGCATCTGAATTGTTCATTCCTCTGAGAATCCATTTGTCTTGGGAGTATTTGTTAATTTCTTTCTTTTTTTTTTTTTTTTTTGTAGAGACAGAGTCTCACTTTATCGCCCTTGGTAGAGTGCCGTGGCGTCACACAGCACATGGCAACCCCCAATTCCTGGGCTTAGGCAATTCTCTTGCCTCAGCCTCCCGAGTAGCTGGGACTACAGGCGCCCGCCACAAAGCCCGGCTATTTTTCTGT